>JACEFZ010000966.1:40000-92912 GCA_014155875.1 Cepaea nemoralis
TTAAGTAAATTTAAGTAAATTTTTTTTTTAATTTGTTAAATCCATATCTTCACATCCCTTCTTAACGAAAGTTTACGGACATTAGATGCAAGAATGTATTTTGAGATGCAAACAAACTGAGTGAGTGTGGAGCAACAATAACTGACCCTGATGAAGTTCTATTTCCGTCCCATACTTCCTCTCTCTCCAAACCACCCCCACAATCAACTCTAAAGTCCCTTTGGTTGTAAAATATTCATGCCAGTGTAATGCCACCATGATCATAGAACAAATTTTAGTGTTGTTATTGCATATTATGTTCCGTAAGCTATTGGGCTTTCTGTCTTAACAAAATGTACAAATACCAATTTTATGTAAAGATTTCAAGACAATGTGAGGAGAGCTGATATTTTAGAAAGCATAATATACGTAGTTATTTCTATTTATATTAAAGTATTAAATAATCAATACAAATAGAACAGCAATTTAATGTATTGGACACATATTAATATAAGATCAAGATCTAATTAATTTGTTCATTCGTTGTTCATATAAAAATGATAAAAATGTGGTAGACTTAGGTTTGCATTTTGAGTGACTTTACAAGAACTTAGGTTGTCACTTTGCGTGACATTACAAGGGTTGGCGCGTTGAGTGACTTTACTAGGACCTAGGTTGGCACGTTGATTGACTTTACAAGGCCCCAGGTTGGCATGATGAGTGACTTTACATGAATCTAGGTTCGCACGTTGGGTGACTTTACAAGGGTAGACACGTTGAATGACTTTACAAGGACCTAGGTTGGCAGGTTGAGTGAATTTACAAAGGGTTGGCACGTCGAGTGGCTTAATAATGATTTAGGTTGGCACGATGAGTGGCTTTACAAAATGTTAGGTTGGTACCTTGAGTGATTTCACAAGAACCTAGTTGGGACGCTGAGTGAATTTACAAGGACCTAGCTGGCACGTTAAGTGACTTTACCAGGACCTAGTTGGCACGTTGAGTGACTTTGCAACATTACATCGGCATGCCACTACAACGGGACGCAGAGGTGTTTCCAAGGCACCAGGGCTGGGTTCTATACTGGCCAAGACCTATCGACGCGTCCTCGCCGAGCGTCCTGGGCAACAGGTCCCTTTGGGGTCCTGGCTAAAGTCAGTAAGATCGTTGATTCCTCCGAAGTCAGAGAGTGTCTGCCTGCACGGCGAGGAGCCACCAGTCTGCACATCAATAAGCCAGACATGGGACAACGGATACTCACGCAAACCTCAGGTCCTGTATGACATCACACTGATGTTGGACAACAGGATGTCTTCATCCGACATACAGGACTTCACGCTGGAGTTCATAGCCAGCGAACACAAGCAAGCAAGCAATGCCACTACAACAAGGCTACATACTCCAGGTGAATCGTAAGTAAAGTAAGTCGCGAATCCTTTAAAAAGTGGCTTTTACTCATCTAGCTCACCCTCTCTCCACAAAGCAACTGCCACCTATCGAAAGCGTCTCACAGATCACGAGCTACGTAGCTCCAGGACGACCCCCTGGGGTCTCCGAAAAATATTCCTCTCGCTAACCCAATAATGGAGTTCGAAAACGAACCCATGCCCTTTTAAATACGAGGCAGACGGCTTAAATACTTGTCACGCCGACCCCCAAGGGACCCTTTTACACGGTTTAACTCGCTTAAGGTACATGGTGGCAGATCCATGTTTTATAGAACAATTGTTACATGGTGCGTGTTGTCGCCAGTACCACACTATCCTCCTATACTTCCCAAGACACCCATTTTAGCCTGGGTCAACCTAGGAACCCAGGTTATATATAAACAAATCTGCCCCAATGCGGAATGGAACCCATGGTCATTAAACCAGCCAACATAAACGCGGCTTGTTACTACACCACCACAGAGCTCCACTAGTGAAATCGTACCAAGCAACATTTCAAAGCCCTGTAGATTATTGACAAGCTATCTCGTCACATTTAGCATTCACCTCATTCACCATTTCCCAACTCTTCCCCAGTTCCCATTTTTCATTCTCGGAGTGGTGATGAAATGCCTGACCCCCAAGGACAATTGAACTCCGTCTTTCAGATGACAAGTAATTCGATATTTGCATTCTTTCCTGATAGCGTCTTAAGTACGGACTACACATTCAGCCACACACATTGATCACACTCTCACACCAATGTTGATTTATCTGTTTCTATCCCAGACCGTTGTTACTCTTTACATTCACGTGTTTGGAGCATGGATTACAGAACATGACAGATGTATCACTAACATAAAGTTCAGAACGGGACACGCACGAATTCATTGTACAAAGCGAAAACTGTATTATACTGCAAGAACGTTTTGTTTTTTGTTTTCGCTAGGTCGCTTTGAATTGAAGGGGTGGTTTGGGGGGGGGGGGGGAAAGAAGCGGCTGGCCGAGTGACTAAGGACACTGGGTTCTCCTTCGGGAGACCCGGGCTCGAAATCTCGGTAAAGTGTAGACTTTTTTTCTGTCGGGTGTCGAAAAGAAATTCCTAACCTGCACAGTTCGCGGTGACTGCACTAGCCAGGCGGCCTTAATTCCTCAGGCTCAAGACTGCCCTGCCCTGCACTGCAAGGTACTATAGACACTAGATGACAGGTGACCTTAATACCTCAGAGTCAAGACTCCCCTGCCCTGCACTGCAAGGTACTAAAGACAGTAGATGACAGGCGGCCTTAATACTTCACGCTCAAGACTCCCCTGCCCTGCACTGCAAGGTACTATAGACAGTAGATGACAGGTGGTTTTGACAGCTTTTAAATGGAGGGTAGCCCACACTGGACTGTTTTGTGCTTGTGGGTTAGCTTTCCCTATTACAAGTGTACCTCGCCATCAGGAGAACCCACTATGACTTCTGAGGTACTTGCAATTTACGCAGTCATGTCAAGGACGGGACCGTAAACATTTTAGTCCAAAATGACTGGTGTAGGGAGATAACCCGTTACCTCGCCATCATCGAACCGAAAAGTAATGTCGCTTGATCAGCTACTGTGGATAGTTTACTCACAGGTAAAGTAGAAGAGTGTGAGACTAACCGCTAGGAAAGACTCCCCATTGAAGAAATAGCTTACAAGTGGCTCGTAAAACTAGGGAATATGACAATTGGTACCAGAAGAAGAAGTCTACTATTCTTACAGTGGCATAGGAACTGCAGATAAAGTTAGTACAGCTAGACACACAAAGAGGACAGCAGACTTAGCAGTGACGCTATGGTCCTATGGAAAAGAGTGTATCCCCCCCCCCCCCCCCCCCCCCCGACTTGATTTGAGCTATGCAGCACAAAGAAGTCGATAAAGATGAAGATTCAACATTTGTCCAACTCTCACACTTGTGTAATCTAATTAAATGTTGGATTATGGAAACAATAATTTCACTTACTTATTTAGCAACTAGCTGACCCGGCCCGGCTTCGTCCAGACTCTGGTGGGGAGCATCTCATTTAATTCATATAAGTAGTCATATAAGTTCTCGTTCCCGTACCGACTGTCTGTCTGTCTGTCTGTCTGTCTGTCTGTCTGTCTATCTGTCTGTCTGTCTGTCTGTCTGTCTGTCTGTCTGTCTGTCTGTCTGTCTGTCTGTCTGTCTGTCTGTCTGTCTGTCTGACCCGGCCCGTCTTCGCCTAGACTCTGATGGGGAGCATCTCATTTAATTCATATAAGTAGTCATATAAGTTCCCGTTCCGACTATCTATCTGTCTGTCTGTCTGACCCGGCCCGGCATCGCCCAACTCCTGGTGGGGAGCATCTCATTTAATTCATATAAGTAGTCATATAAGTTCCCGTTCCCGACTGTCTGTCTGTCTGTCTGTCTGTCTGTCTGTCTGTCTGTCTGTCTGTCTATCTATCTATCTATCTATCTGTCTGTCTGTCTGTCTGACCCGGCCCAGCCCATGGTGGAGAGCATCTCATTTAAATTATATAAGTAGTCATATAAGATCCCGTTCCCGACTATCTGTCTGACTGTCTGTCTGTCTTGGGTAAATGTAGGAGGGAGGAGGAAGAGGGAGGTGGAGGAGGGAAGAGGAGGGAGGAGGAGGGAGGAGACAGGAGGAGTAGGGAGGAATAGGAGGGAGGAGGAGGGATTAGGAGGAGGAGGGAGGAGTAGGGTGGAGGAGGAGGCGAGGAGGAGGGAGGAGGAAGAGGGAGGAGGAGGGAGAAGGAGGGAGGAGGAGAACGCAGGAGGAGAAGGGAGCAGGAGGAGGAGAGGGAGGAGGAGGGAGAGGGAGGAGGAGGGAGGAGGAGGAGAGAGTAGGAGGAGGGAGGAGGCGGAGGGAGAAGGAAGAGGGAGGAGGAAGAGGGAGAAGGAGGAGAAGGAGGGGGAGGAGGAGGAGGGAAGAGGAGGAGGGGAGGAGGAGGAGGGAGGACGAATGTGAAGGGAGGAGGAGGGAGGAGGTAGAGGGAGGAGGAGGAGGAGGGAGGCGGAGAGAGGAGGAGGAGGGAGGAGGAGGAAGAGGAAGGAGGAGGAATGTGAAGGGAGGAGGGGGGAGGAGGTAGAGGGAGGAGGAGGGAGGAGGAGGAGGTAGAGGGAGGAGGAGGGAGGAGGAGGAGGGAGGAGGCGGAGAGGGAGGAGGAGGAAGGAGGAGGGGGAGGAGTGAGGAGGAGGGAGGAAGAAGGAGGAGGAGGGAGGAGGAGTGGTGAGGAGGAGGGAGGAGGAGGAGGAGGAGAGAGGAGGAGGAGGGAGGAGGAGGGATGAGGAGGAGGGAGGAGGAGGAGGAATGTGAAGGGAGGAGGAGGGAGGAGGTAGAGGGAGGAGGAGGAGTGAGGAGGAGGAGAGGGAGGAGGAGGAAGGAGGAGGGGGAGGAGGGAGGAGGAGGAGGAGGGAGGAAGAAGGAGGAGGAGGGAGAAGGAGGGATGAGGAGGAGGAGGGAGGAAGAGGAAGAGGGAGGAGGAGGAATGTGAAGGGAGGAGGAGGTAGAGGGAGGAGGAGGGAGGAGGAGAAGGGAGGAGGAGGGATGAGGAGGAGGGAGGAGGAGGAAGAGGGAGGAGGAGGAATGTGAAGGGAGGAGGAGGAGGAGGAGGAGAGGGAGGAGGAATGTGAAGGGAGGAGGAGGGAGGAGGTAGAGGGAGGAGGAGGAGGAGGAGGAGGAGAGGGAGGAGGAGGAAGGAGCAGGGGAGGAGGGAGGAGGAGGAGGAGGGAGGAAGAAGGAGGAGGAGGGAAAAGGAGGGAGGAGGAGGAAGAGGGAGGAGGAGGAATGTGAAGGGAGGAGGAGGGATAGGGAGGAGGGGGAGGGGAAGAGGAAGAGGGTAGGAGGAAGAGTGGAGAGGAGGAGGGAGGAGGTAGAGGGAGGAGGAGGAGGGAGGAAAAGGGAGGAGGGAGGAGGAGGAGGAGGAGGTAGGAGGAGGAGGAAGAGGGAGGAGGAGGGAGGAGAAGGAAGGAGGAGGAAGAAGGAGGAGGAGATGGAGGAGGGAGAGGGAGGAAGAGGGAGGAGAGGAAGGAGGAGGAAGAGGAAGGAGGAGGAAGAGGGAGGAGGAGGAAGAGGGAGGAGGAGGATCGAGGAGGGAGAGGGAGGAGGGGAAGAGGAAGAGGGTAGGAGGAGGAGGGGAGAGGAGGAGAAGAAGGGAGAAGGAGGGAGAAGGAGGAGGAGGGAGGAGGAGGGGAGAGGAGGAGGGAGGAGGCAGAGGGAGAAGAAGGAAGGAGGAGGAGGAAGGAGGGAGAGGAAGGAGGGAGAATGAGGAGGGGAGGAAGGAAAGGGAGGTGGAAGAGGAGGAGGAGGGAGGAGGAAAGAGGTAGGGGGAGGAGGAGGTAGAGGGAGGAGGAGGAGGAAGGAAAGGGAGGAGGAAGAGGAGGAGAAGGGAGGAGGAGGGTGGAGGGAGGAGGAGGAGGTAGAGGGAGGAGGAGGGAGGAGGTAGGAGGAGGAAGAGGGAAGAGGGAGAAGAAGGGAGAAAGAGGAGGGAGGATGATGAGGGAGAAGGAGGCAGGAGGAGGAGGAGGGATGCAGGAGGAGGAGGAGGGATGAGGAGGGAGAGGGAGGAGGAGGGAAGATGAGGGAGGAGGCGGAGGGAGTAGGAGGGAGGAGGATGGAGGAGGAGGGGAGAGGAAGAGGGAGAAGGAAGAGGGAGAAGAGGAGGGAGGAGGGAGAGGGATGAGAGGGAGGAGGAAGAGGAGAAGGGTGGAGGGAGGAGGTAGAGGGAGGAGAAGAGAGGAGGAGAGAGTTCGCCATTCCGAATTCATACTCGTCTAGTTCTTCCCTTCTACACGACTGTAGATAACTTCCTTACACATAAAAAGATGAATTGTTATTGATATTGCCGTGGCATGGAGGAATATCAGCAGCAGAGTTGATCCAAAAAACCAAAGACTGAGATCTACGGAGAGCCATGAACGCCTACGCCAGCCGGCACGGCACTTGATGATGATGATTGCCGTGTGACGATTCTGTGTAGTCACGTCATTTTCTTCCCTTTCCCTAGCGTTTTGGTTCGGGGATTCTTTCATCATCATCATCATATATTTACGTACGTATTTTGGGAGGGGGAGGAGGGAGGAGGAGGAAGAAGAAGAAAAAAACTATGACAGTTGACAGCTCTGGAATGAAAGGAAGGTGTGTAGAAAATTTCATCTCAATCGGATGGGCCGTTCGCGAACAAATAAAGGACATACATATTTACATATTTACATACATACACTTTGTTTTATAGATATAGATAAGCGACGACACCGCTCACCACTGGTTTAGTATTTAAATAGGAATAAGGAAGGGCTCCCACGGGGAGAAAATAAAATATACTCTGTAAGAGAAGTGAAATCTGCAAATGAATATGTGTTCAAGAGTCCTGGCGTCAATATGCTGTGGGTAGCTCCAGGATGGTGGGTGACTACGCAGCTGAATTAGGTGTTTCCAACGGTGAAGCTGTTAGTTTCTCCGTCTTCCTTACCATGTCACCTTAAGTTCTAGCCGTAGAATTACAACATATAGTTTCTGGTTTGCAACACAAAGTAGATGCTGATGTTGCTGGGTTGCAAGACAATGTTGATGCTGCTGGTGAGATGTGCTGTTCTCGGGGTCTTCACGAACACTCTTGCAGTTCCACGGTTGATTGCCACACCACCACAGCCTGACCTGTTTAACTTTCAAAAATTGGTCGTGAACTACACTACAACTCGTAGTAATAGGACAATGGTAAAACTTGTGAATAGTCACTAAAATTGACTGTGAGGGCTAATGAGACTTGCCCGGTCTGCAAAGTGGTTAGCAACGCGCCGAAACTAGCAGTTTGGTGCACGATGTACCCAGGTCCGTGAGCACTTGCCAGGTTGGGTACGCTAGACCAAAAATGGGTTAATTCTAAGCGAGCCAAACTCGCTATGGTTAATCATACATAGCTCACACATGGTTAAATATAACATTGATGTAAGCATAATTTTAAAAAAATCTTTATAATACACCGAGTACTAAGCAAGAGGGGAGAGTGCAGCCAGGCTTTCTCCACAGGTTAAGAGCGCGTGCTGAAACCTTTTATCCACGGGACCTCCACAATAATTCCTGTTATTGGAAGTTCGAACAAGAATTCTTGCGTATGACATAGAACATGCTTTAAAATGTCCTTGAATCCACGAATCCCGGAATCTGGGTAAACAAATATAAATAAAAATGTTCAAGAAATCTTCGAAGCCATCGAAATGTGGTTTTACATAAAAATGCTGACATTTCAGCCGAAATGATTCATCTAAATGTTGTGAAAGAGGTTGAAAACTAAAGACAAACTTATCAAAAACATCAAACAGAGGTAGCCTTTGGGCACTGCACTTTCCAGTGACTGCTGCTTCCGTCCACAATGAACTGTATTTTTCGTGGCGGACTTTTGTGTTTTCATTTTGGCAACGGCATTTTGCACAGTAAACCTGTGCGAGCTGTTGGCTTGTCCAGACTTCCGTCTGTTCCACTTTTTACATGGGGCGGTGAGAAGCATTTTGTGTGATATTCACTGGCCCAAGAAAGGAACATAATCGGGCGACCCTTTACGGTAAAGTTAGAACTGCGACTAACTAACCAACCAACCAATCAACTAACTAACTAACTAACTAACTAACTAACTAACTAACTAACTAACTAACTAACTAGCTAACTGACTGACTGATTGACTGACTGACTACTTGACTGACTGACCGACCGACTGACCGACCGACCGACCGACCGACCGACCGACCGACCGACCGACCGACCGACTGACCGACTGACTGACTGACTGACTGACTGACCGACCGACTGACTGACTGACTAACTAACTAACTAATTAATTAACTAACTAACTAACTAGCTGACTGACTGACTGACTGATTGACTGGATGGCTTACTGACTGACTGACTGACTGACTGATTGACTGACTGACTAACTGACTAAAATACTGCGTGTCCCTTCCATTACGCTACGATCAACTCCAACACCTGGTTGGTTTTCTAGGCTACTAGGCGCTCAGAAGTTATTATATTAGTGTAAGCGATAATATGAAAATAATGCACCAATTGGAAAGATGTGTGGAAAAAAAACCGAATATAGTAAGACAGCGAGTGCAGATTATTAACTGTCTTTGATCGTGACGAGGACGCGTTGATTAATGCTTTCTGTTGGAGATCGCCAGATGTATAGCAACATGATCGACATCACCTGTTAGCAAAGCTCTTGGTGAGGGAGACAAGAACACATAGCTGATCAACGACTCTTGTTATAGTGTGAAACATGTCCGCCCACGCTTGTCGGTAAGGCACACGATGATGTTTATTTCATGTTTATTGGGAGAAAATGAAGGATAAGGCGAATATAAAACAACATCTCATCTAGATTACTGACTATAGAAACCAGCATCTCATCTAGATTACTGGCAATAGCGAGGGAGTATGCACTATTAAATCTGCGGGCTGGCTGGGAATAGGCCCCAAATAGATATTTGTCCTCTAAGGATTTGAGGTATTTCATGGTCAACCGACTCAAATTGATTTCCAAGAGTAAAAACTAGCATTATATGAATCAGAAACATGCACTATAACATAAATGGATGAAAAGAGTTTGGATTCAAAGAGTGATATCGAAAAGAAATAGATGTCTAATGAACAGATTCTCAAAGACTGGCAAATTTACAAAAAGTGGAATAATTGGTTTTGTCACAATATGAGGCAGGGAGATCACAAAGTCAGTCATGAAAGCTCATGAATGAAAACAAACAAACAAACAAACAAACAAACAAACAAACAAATAAACCTGAAGGAATAAAGACAAAGGGCTCTAGCGAAATAAGCACATAATACATCCACGCATGCTCTGTTTGGTTCAGAATTTCGCAGAGTTAAAGAAGAGAATTATTGAGAATAGGGGATAACTGAGTATCATGATCAGACGATTTCAACAATTGTATTCGGAAATACAACATTGAATCTGATGATGATGTTAATTTTGATGAAATGAATGAGTTAAAGTGAAGAGTAGGGGAGAGTGGACGAAAGTAAAAAGCAGCTAGGGCTGAAGGATTAAATTAACAAGCTCCTTTAGCTTTGAACGGGGTGCAAAGAAGGCAACGATGCAGCAAAGGCTCTGGTGGGGTACAGTCATCTGACGAAGTGTGGCGTCAAAGGACACGGGGGATAAACAGTATGGCTTTCACGCAGCCAACTTGAAGGCACTGTGATATTTAGGAAGGTAACGATGCACCGGTTGTACAATGTTCACCTCCTCTAGAGTCTTATCGGTAGGAACACACAGCGGTGTATTTGTGAGATAAGTACGAAAACAATTATAACTTCTCGAAGCCGGAAATCAGAGTGCGAACGTAGACAAGAGAAAAACATCCGGATGTCATAACAAAGGTTGGTCTACCTCTGGTGGTTTCAGGAATGTAAAGGAGCCAACACATTCCTCCGAGGGGGGCAACTTCTGCCGATCAGAAACTCTTGTCGTGAGTTTATGTCACATGGATAAAATGAGCGATCGATCGTTGTCATCTGATTCAGCGCCAAACAGAAAATGAGTTTCGACTAAAAATGGTATACAATCAAATGAACAAGTATTGTAATGTAAATTTCCGTTCGCTGAACATTAAAATAGCAGAAGATGCCACGAAAAAAAAAAACAAATAACACGATGATACTAGTATGGCGATATATCGCCTTTCTATCCAAATGGGAGGTCATAGTTAGCGATAAATATAAACTGGCACTGAATCAGTTATAGAATGATAATGAAGTGAGCAAGAAATACCGCCGTATTTTACGATTTAATATTTAACAATCTTCGACACACTTTCTGACGTATTCTTTAACAATTTTCAACACATTTGCATTATAAGAAGTGAGATGGTTCATGCAAAATGTAACTGGGACCGGATAGTTTGTGATTGTACAGAATCGACACTACAGCACAGCAGACATAAAAATCTAACTGTTAAACGGCATATAATAATAATAAATAGCATTAATACACTTTAAAAATAACAATTAAATAAACGAATTCGCAGTTCAGTATTAGTTAATTAGTTAGTCACGGTTCCATCTTCATGGCACATGGTCGCCCCCTTATAGTTCAGTTCCTGTGCCAGTGAATATCACACAAAATGCTCTTCTCTGCCCCATGTGAAAAGTGGAACAGATAGGAGTCTCGACAAACCAACCGCCCGCTCAGATATACTATGCACAATGCCCCTGCAAGACTGCGAAGACAAAAGTCCACCACAAAAAAATACAGTTCATCGTCGATGCAAGCGGCAGTCACAAGAAAACCAGCAGCGACACATTACTGCATAAGACAACTCAGCTAGTTAATCGACCTTCCGGTCGCCATTTTTTCTGAACATACAGTTAACGCTACAAACAACCACGGACAGATGTAATAGCACTCCACACGAAATTCACAGCTCACGGTGTCGCTCCATGCACTCAACTTAGTAGCAAGGCGACGGAACCATGCAATACCAGTCCAACATAAAGAAAATGGGTAAGCAAATCGTAGCCATAAAGCATAAACACTTAAGAGGCCTTAACAGCTCAACTGCATATTCTCCATGAGTGAAATACGGTGGGGGAAAAAGATCTAGGAAAAGAAGTAGAAAGCAGATGATATTTTCGCGATGCTGTGTACACTCTTTCCGACTTTTCACGACTTTTCCGGAGTTTTCCTCGTTATCCTTTGCGCATGTTCTAATCTTCGCCATACATACACGGGTTACTTGTTTTATTAGTAATTTTCTATTTAGTTTTTTTTTTTTTTCACCCATGGAGGAATGTTTCGACTCATGTGTGCTTATTATTTGTTGGCATTTCTAATCGAATTTTAAGTTAATTTGTGGTTTTGATAAAAATTGACATTATCAGAGGGAAGTGTTTTTAGATATCAGAGAACACATTAGACAACAGAAACAATGGGAAGCTATTTGAAAACAAAATTCGAACAAAATGACATATTAAATGCTCTTAATTTTATAAAATAAATATGTAGGAGGCGACTCTTGAGAGATTCTGAATGTTACATTAATTTATTCTGCGGTACTGTCAGTTAGCCGTACATGGGCTTGAGTTCTAAGAACTATGTTGGATGATGAGTGCTTCTGCCAGGGTATCCCGACTTGCATAGATGAAGGGTATAGACCAGAGGAAATCAGGAAAGATTGAGGGACGTTAAAGTATAGGAAAGACAACCTATACGCACGTAGTCCTTGCCTCACTGAGGAATAGAACAAACCTCCAACGATGTGTGAAGCGGGCTTACCAATTACCTGTGAAAGGAAGTCCGACACTAACGTTATGGTGTGGAGTGTTAGGCCTGTCCATATTCAAGGCCAGGCCACATGGGACCAATTCCCTCCCTCTAGCCTTTCATTCCTAGATGATTCTCGGAAAGTTGTCAGGTACCCATTTGATTATGAGACTGGGATGATTCCAAAACCCGTAGTTTCTCTGAAACATTACTTCTGTCTCTAATGAGCTCGATCTCTAATCACTATGCCACCTCGACATTGTAATTGTTTGGGGGCGTTCGTTTGCTGTGAACTCCACACACGTGCTACTACTCCTAGTGCATTGGACTAATTTTTGCGTGTGGATTACCTTTCCAAATTACCAGTGTCCCTCGCCATAATGCACCTCAAGGTCCAAATTTTCGAGGGTGAGAGTACCACGTTGCTGTAAAATCCATCTTGCTCGGTGTCAGCACAGGAGTTCCATTTATGTGTGTATTATATTTATCTATCTATTTTTGCTTGTTTATATAAATAGGTAAGTTTAAATCGTGTTTCTTTGAAGAACTTCTCAACCAGATATGTATCATAGTGTTTTATTCTGTTATCACCAAACACTCTTGTAGCAGTAATATCCTTCTTACTCACTCTCAGAATAATGTGCCTATAGCACTTGCGTGAAAGTGAGTGGTAGAATGGGCAATATGTGAGCGGGCCTGCACGCCCATTTCTTAATCCTTTGGGGGGAAAAAATCGTGCGTTGTTGTCTCCCTTGTTCCCCATCTCTCGCTGTAGTTCTCTCCCCTACCTCTCTCACGCGTTGTCAGTGTCGCACTTTTCTCTCTGTCGGTGCGCAATAGTATTTGCCCACATCTTAGCTCACACCACGTGTGCGATCGTCGAGAAGAGATCAAGTGCGGTACAGTTGGGGAGAAGAAGGAGTTGCAGAATCGTCAACACCGCTTCCCGTCCCAACGCTTTGGGTTGCCTTACTATTCAATTTACATCTCTCGAGGGGTAAGAGCCCAACATTACAGGTTCACAGCGCTTACGAAGGTTTACAATTTGCTTCATTGATTTTTGCTGCGTCTCCGTTCTCGCTGGCTGTTGAGTAGCTCGGACCTCAGCAACGTCCGAACTTGAAAGAGATCTTTTATCTTCACACTGGACGGGAATAAAAAATTATGGTATATATGAATACACATATACTCTTTCCGTTTCCTTTCCAGTTCTTTCTATCTAAATGTGCGATTTAATTTATTACCGCGAAACGGATTAAAATACCGGGTGGAATGAGAATTCAACATTGAATTTCCATGTCGGTGAATTGTTTGATTGCGAACGAAGTGTCGCGATTACAGTGATCTGGGGACAATTCATCAAACTTCAGTAAAACGCCGTCGTGGATGGGGATTTACTTGTTTGAGGTGACTTATTGGTTTAATCTGGCGATCTCATTTCGTCTTGAGGATAGCAATACAGGACTAAAGTGAACGGTAGGAGTTTGTTTTGTGAACAGAGATGGATTTAAAAGTCCAGTTTTTGAAGTTGTCTTTTCATTTTGTCTTATTCTTATGAGCGCACATTTTGTTTCCAAACTTTTAACATGTATACGAATATCTTATTTATATTGCAAGTTATGTTTTATGTGTAATCTATTTAAATGATCTATTATCTATTCTTTTATTTCACTATTTGCTTCTAAGCTATTATGTATATTTTACTTTTAGTACTGTTGAAAGTTTGCTTCGCGTGTTTTATGTGCATTTATTTTACTATTGTTTTTTTTCTATTGTGTTTGTTTTACTTTTTTTACTGTTGAGAATTTGTTTTGGATGTCATATGTCTAACATCTGTTGCCCAAACCGGATTTAATTGTGTTCAGTCTTGCACGAGCTGGTGGCTTAACTCATTCTTTCCTTCACCAAAACATTTTTATTTTATATTTCAAATTGTAATTTTAGTTTTATTTTTTTTAATCGGATTATTCACTTAACTACTTCACATACACATGATTGCTAATTTAAGGTAATAGTATTTAGGAGGGTGGGTCGAAATGTGAAACCTCTTTCCTTCCTTCCTTCCTTCCTTCCTTCCTTCCTTCCTTCCTTCCTTCCTTCCTTCCTTCCTTCCTTCCTTCCTTCCTTCCTTCCTTCCTTCCTTCCTTCTTCCCTCCCTCCCTCCCTCCCTCCCTCCCTCCCTTCCTTCCTTCCTTCTTTCCACTCTTCCTCCTCTTCCTCCTCCTCCTCCTCCTCCCTTCTTCTTCTTCTTCGTCTTCTTCTTCTTGGCGTTGTTGTTATTTTCCATTCCATATGGAGTCTAATCTATGTAAATATCACTGCCACCAATACTGTTCTCTTTCTGTTATCATTATCATCAAGTGCCCTCCCAGCTGGCGTAGGTGTTCATGGCTCTCCACAGATCTCAGTCTTTGGTGTTCTGGATCAACTGTGCTGATGATATTCCTCCATGCTACCGTCTCAATCCATCCAGTATTATTTCTCTTGGTCTGCCTCAGCCTGTCTTCCCCTTGATCTTTCCAGCTGTCACGATGTTCTCCAATGTCTCTCTTCTCATCACATGACCAAAGAAAGCTGTGTCTCTTTCCTATTGTTGCATACAGTGTTCTAGTTTCATTAGCCTCTTTCAGGCAGTCGTTTTTCTCCGTTATATATAATAATATAAGTATATATCATATGCTAGAGTATCTTTAACCCTTCGTTTTCCGTAACTTTTTTGCAGAAAGCACAGCAGCAGTTTGTGATTAACTTTCTCTGCTATCGTTAATTAGTGACATGTGATTGGCTTGTATCCATTTTCAATGAATGATGTATCATCAAAAGCATTTCTTTTCGATTCAAGAATTCGATATTGTTTGCTTGTTAAAGATTGAAATTGAAATCTTCGATGTTTTATTCTTTATTATAATGAAGCTTTCGACCATTGGGCTAGTTTTGAAGCTTCCTAATATATTCTTGGTGAATATTGTCTGTCTTCTATTATGCACTTATGTGGTTTTATATCTGGTGTGTGTGTGTGTGTGTGTGTGTGTGTGTGTGTGCGTGCGTGCGAGCGCGCGCGTGTATGTGACTTCTTCTGTATGGTTGTAAATACTGGAGAATGAATAAAGTGGTGACGACGAAACAGGGAGTTGTTTTAAAAGACCATTGAGAATATCGTGAGCAGAAAAGAAAATATACGATGGCTTTTTCACAGTTTTATTTACTTCAAGATCACTATTCACAAATCTCACACATATCCGTCATATCCTTTACTATCTAGTTCCTTTCAGAGCCTTCTGATGTTATTCATCTATGTCTCTAACTATTTTCTCTGTTTATTATTCAATATCTTAGGTTGGCTGAAATAGTTTCTTTGTTTTTGTCTGAATGGTTGAATTTGTCTCTGAAAGTTTTCCACAAGGTACTTTAGTAAATCAGAGCAGCCTACTAACAGTTGGTGGTTATGGTCTCATGTTTCGCGAAGGTAGGCAGAGGACCTCTTTATAAAGACAACGGCTGACAATATCATGATACATTTTGAGGATATAAGAGGAATCGCCGCCAAAGGATATAACATCAATAATATGATCTCATCTCGACACCGCAAGGTACAAGAGGAACATGATGAGATGAGACACAATGAACAAGATCAGCAGCATTTAGTAGTTGTGGTTATTGTACACGATAAAAAGAAAGAATGCCACATTGTAACATCCAAGCTAATGAGAACACTTTGAAACAGGTGAATCGGTACACATATCTCAGAACAGTCATAACATCTGATGAGAGATGCCTTGTAGATATTATGACAACAATTAAGTAGCAAAAGTAGTTTTTTTGCAGGATGGAAAACATACTGACCAATTAAAAATTGTCAAATGCAGTGAGAAAAGTGTTTGAGAGCTGTTTAAAACCAATACTGTTGTATGGATGTGAAACTGGACACTAAGCAAAAACGCTGAGAAAAAACCTGATGACAGTGGCAATGTGGTATCTGCATATCACAACAAGCAAAGATGTACAGACCAAATGCAGCCAGAAGAAGAGACCGACGATGTAAACACACATCCAGACACAACACACATCCAGACATACGATACATCCAGACACACCACACATCCAGACACAACACACATCCAGACACAACACACATCCAGACATACGACACATCCAGACACACCACATACATACAGACACACAACACATCCAAAACACAAGACACAAAGACACAACCCATCCATAAATACATACGTGCATCTAGACATACCAAGCATCCAAAACATCATACATCAATGCATAACACACCCAAGCTTACTACACACACCTACATATCTCACATCAAGATGCCTCACACATCCATACACACATTACACCCAGACATATCACACACCTAAACACACTTCAGCTTAGTTTAGTCGACGGATCAACATCACGGCACACGGGTGTAACCGATAAGTGCTCCGTTATATTCCTAACTCAAGCTTGAGTCCGGAGAATCTCAACTCAGTGCACGAATTCCGTAGCACCGGCGAGGATCCTGAAATACTTTGGGTAAATTTTTAACTCGAAATTTTGTTCGGGCAGCGCCGTTAGGCTACTCTTTTTCGATTTCCAACTGCCCAGGGATTATTTACGTGAGCAACAATACACACGGGCGTCCGATCTCACTACCTCGAGACCAGGGGAAATATTTTGTTACTAGAAATCCACGCTAAAAAATCCCGGCCCTCACCGGGGTTTGAACCCGGGACGTCCAGTACTCGAGGCGGACACCATATCTCTAAACACACTACACATCCATTCACCACACGTCCTGACACCACACGTACCAAGACACTCAAGCACACCACACTTCTAAACACATAACATCCAAGCTTAGCCCACAACCCCGACACACCCCACATCGAGATGCATCACATAAAACACACAATACATCCGGCCAGACTACAAAATCAATCACACCACACATCTAAACATCCATACATTCAGACTTCAAAAATATCAAGACAGTTTCATTGTCTCTTTCTTTCTCATTTCAACAAACAATGTCGTTTTGTGTTTGTAAATTAATTTATTTATTCTATTTTTGTATTAGCAGAAATATTATATCATAGAATTGGAGATTAGATTATGTTGGAAAATCATCATTCCCCCAGACTTCTGTCCAGTTTGTGTTTGTAATTACGTGTCTGGTTACAAGCAATCTTTGATGTTTCGCTGCCTGGTTTTGCTGTTATTTGAAGCACCCATCTCAGTGAACATGTTTGCACGCATTCTTTTGGTTCTCCAGCATCGGCTCAATAGTTAGTTCTGTGTTATCTGTTGAGGTATCACCATTGCACTCCATACAAGTTCATAGGTACTGTATTTTAGTTTGTATCCATCAGTTTTCTTAAGTTGTGATATTATATATTTCCCTTTTTACACAAGTATTGGTTATTTTTCTAATAGTTTTTAATTGAGACTTCAAGACATTTTTTGTTGACTGTGTTTATTATTAGATATGTATTTAATGTAGTAAGTAAGAGTAGGTAAGGAGCCTGTTTAACAGCTTTAATGCCCATAATGATTGGCCCGTATTTTTTAGGCCAATGGGCACTTGATGGACGTTGTTATGGCCCGTCGCGTTTATTTCACAATACCCAGTATACCCAGTGTAGGTTGGGTCGGTATGGGAGCGCGCATAAAGTAAACAAATCTACCCCCTGCGCATTTAAAGCTATGACCATTGCTTCGGCTGTCGAACGTATGGTCACTCCGCCACTGCAGCTCAGTAGATATATGTATATCAACTAACCCTGTATTTCGTTAGATCAATCAGCACCCCAGGAGTGATGTGGTCAATTTCCCTCAAGCCGCGTTTATTTCTTAGAACCATTCTTGGTACTCATGTTGGCCTTGGTTGACATGGGAACCTGTGTAATTATTTTGCGCTCGCTCGCTTTGACCTCAGGTGTAGTCCATACACATTACACCTGGTAGTGCTGGATTGAATGTATGCACGTGGATTAGCTTTCCCTATTACCATTTTCTCTAGCCATCAGGTGAACCCACTCCGACTTCAGTAGTACTTGTAATTTACGTCCCCAAGTCAAAGACGAAGCAACATTTAAGTCCAACTGTCCGGTGTAGGGGTTGAACCCCTTACCTCGGCATCAACACGCCTAGGTAAATTAAAAAATACAAACATCTACAAGTCCAGTGCGGAGGATAAACATCGCGGTTTTCCCTACAATCTCTAGTGCTACATTGTCATATTGTGTGCAAATGCTGCTCTTCGTCTGACTGCAATACACCAGGGAAGGCTTGTGTGTGGTAATAGCTTGTGTCATGGAGGTCCATTACAGAGTCATGGCAGGGGCAACGAGGTCACCCAAGGAACACATTCATGGCCCGGACCTGAGAAGACTTGTCACTTCTCCGTGTGCAGTGTCATGGAGCCGGCATTGATTGTCAGGACTCTTCTATCCCTCTCTTGGTCTCTCAACAAGTGTCACACCGTTATTTAATATTACTGAGTCGTGTAGTATTGATTTTTTTGCATTTTCCCTATGCCTTTATAATGCATTTCATTTTATATTATTGTGTTCTCTATTAGCCTTGAATGATGTGTGATTGAAATAATGTATGAAAGAGAGTGATAGAGGGGCAGAATGTTAGGCGGGCCTGCGTGCCCAGTTTAAAAAAAAATAAAGTTTGTTTGTTTGTTCGTTCGTTCGTTCGTTTTGCGCGCGCTCTCTCTCTCTCTCTCTCTCTCTCTCTCTCTCTCTCTCTCTCTCTCTCTCTCTCTCTCTCTCTCTCTCTCTCTCTCTCTCTCTCTCTCTCTCTCTCTCTCTCTCTCTCTCTCCTCATATCTGTCTGTCTCTATTATATATCTGCCTGTCCGACTCTCTGTTTGTCTCTTGTCTCTGTCTATATATGTCTATTTCTCTCGCTGTCTCACTCTCTCTATCTGTCTGTATATCTTTCTCTCTCCGTCTCTGTCTGTCTCTCCCTCTCTCTGTGTCTGTCCTCTCTGTGTCTAACTCTCTCTATCTGTGTCTGTTTCTCTCTCTCTCTCTCTATATCTCTCTCTCTCTCTCTTTCTCACACCTGTCTGCCTCTCTCTCTGTCTGCCTCTTCTCTGTCTGTCTGCCTTTCTCTCTTTGTCTTGACTTAGACTACAAACTAATGTATGGAATCTGAAAACCCTAACAGACCAGTTCGTTTGTCGCAATAACCCCCCCCCCCCCCACCCTCCCACGCCCCCTGTCCCCTCCCGTCCCACCGACCTTCAGATCACATACTCCAAGGGTATACTCCCTATGCCGCCACCAGAACTCACAAGGTCTCCCAGAATACGAACACGGAAGAGAAACGCTCGGGCATCCACTAAGACATCCTACTGACGACTAGATTTAACGAGACAAACTCATCTCTGTAAATATAATTCCAAACATAGAAAACTGATTGTAGAACAAGAATTATTGCCCGTAGCTATTTTCTATGGTGAATTATTTTATCCAGGATATTACCATTTGACGTTTTCCAATGCAACACATTTATTTCCTTCAACGATACAATCACATCTTGAATGCCTGTAGCCGTTTCTTATCATGTTTGATAATAGTCCATGCTTCAGAGCTGTAATTTGCTATTGGCCTTTTCATAGCATGAATTGATTCTTTTGGGTAATTCAATATTTCAGTGCATTTTGTATTCCGTGTTTTCCTCTTTCCGAAGCTGTTTTACAATTGTAGCTCCATGTCAATGTGCATGTGCTGATATCATCTCTTCTAAACTGAAAAAAGAATGCTTGTTAAATGTGCAGTCTATCTGTCTTTTGTATTAATGCTTTAGGAATGCTGGCTACTGCCATCATCTGTTTTCTTATGAACAGATCATCTAAACCTACAATGGGTATCAGAGAAATGTAAAGGCGCTGGCAGGATACGGACCATATCAATCACCCAGCGATGACCTAATCACCCATCTAGTGCAGACCATATCACCAACCAGTTCCAACCATATCACCCAGCCAGTGCCAACAATATCACCCACCCAGTGCCAACAATATCACCCACCCAGTGCCAACAATATCACCCACCCAGTGCCAACAATATCACCCACCCAGTGCCAACAATATCACCCACCCAGTGCCAACAATATCACCCAGCCAATGCCAGAAATATCACCCACCCAGTGCCAACAATATCACCCACCCAGTGCCAGCAATATCACCCACCCAGTGCCAACAATATCACCCACCAAGTGCCAACAATATCACCCACCAAGTGTCAACAATATCACCCACCCAGTGCCAGCAATATCACCCACCCAGTGCCAACAATATCACCCACCAAGTGCCAACAATATCACCCACCAAGTGCCAACAATATCACCCAGCCAGTGCCAACAATATCACCCAGCCAGTGTCAACAATATCACCCACCCAGTGCCAACAATATCACCCACCAAGTGCCAACAATATCACCCACCCTGTGCCAACAATATCACTCACCAAGTGCCAACAATATCACCCAGCCAGTGCCAACAATATCACCCAGCCAGTGCCAACAATATCACCCACCCAGTGCCAACAATATCACCCAGCCAGTGCCAACAATATCACCCACCCAGTGCCAACAATATCACCCAGCCAGTGCCAGCAATATCACCCACCCAGTGCCAACAATATCACCCAGCCAGTGCCAACAATATCACCCAGCCAGTGCCAGCAATATTACCCAGGCAGTGCCAGCAATATCACCCACCCAGTGCCAACAATATCACCCAGCCAGTGCCAGCAATATCACCCAGCCAGTGCCAACAATATCACCCAGCCAGTGCCAACAATATCACCCACCCTGTGCCAACAATATCACCCAGCCAGTGTCAGCAATATCACCCAGCCAGTGCCAACAATATCATCCAGCCAGTGCCAACAATATCACCCACCCTGTGCCAACAATATCACCCACCCTGTGCCAGCAATATCACCCACCCAGTGCCAACAATACCACCCACCCAGTGCCAACAATATCACCCATCCAGTGCCGAATGATCTATACAAATATGGATCTAGCACCATCGTATGAACAGTGTCTTTTCCTTTTTATTTTTTACAGATTTTTTCGTTAACTATTTCTGGAGTGCTCTTGTTGTTTCTATAACATTAGTCTCATATTTCTGGAGTGCTCTCGTCTTTTCCATAACAATAGTCTCATATTTCTGGTGTCCTCTCGTCTTTTCCATAACAATAGTCTCATATTTCTGGTATGCTCTCGTCTTTTCCATAACATTAGTCTCATATTTCTGGTGTGCTCTCGTCTTTTCCATAACAATAGTCTCATATTTCTGGAGTGCTCTCGTCTTTTCCACAACAATAGTGTTGCCTAATTGCTTCAATGAATTGTTTAACCCTTCTTTTAACACTTAGTATACATCCTTCCAAAGCTTTGCTTTCGTCATCTTGTCACAAGACGCAAATAAAAGTTATGAAGTAAGCAGACAACTGTAACCCTCTTCTCAAGTATATTATGTAAAGTAAAAAGTCAAGGACCCATCTACTAGCCTTAAGGCATGACGGGTATATGGTGCATGACCCACGTGTGTACAGACCCACTCGAGGAGTGATGCATTCAGGACCACGCCGGCCGCCTTCAGTTCCTAAGGCATTTCCTGTACCAATGTTAAGCTGAATCGACCTGGGTGACCCGGTCACAATTAACATCCGCTTCGATGCCAGCTTGAACCCAAGGCGGTCTGGCCTGCAGCAAGCTTTTAGCGCGGCTCAATTTAAACGGTCCTGGAGCACTTATTAAAGGAGTAATTTTAATCTCTAAAATTATGTTTATGTTCTCAAAATTTAACTTTGGCTTACCTCGCAGCTTTGAGCATGTAAGACACGAATCATCTTTGCACAGATTCTCTAAACAAACAAATAACACGATAATATAGATATATCAGAAACAGACATTATAACGTCTTGTGTTAGGTCTGACCTCCAGATTTTGAAAATTACAATGTATTATTATATCGTTATCAAGTGCCTTGCCAACTGGCGTGGACGATGATGCTTCTCCAACGTTATGGATCAATTAACTTGTTGACTCCTTTTCGTGCCATGATATAAAACTGTCAAGAATTTTCTCTCATTGTCTATCCCTATCTCTCTTTCCGGTTGTCACAACATGTGCAATTGGTATCGTCTCATAATGTGGCTAAACAGTGATGACTGCCTCGCTCTGTTGTGATAAGTTGCCTTTGCGACTTAGCCTCCCTCAAAATGTTCAGATGGCTCATTTTGACTGTCCAAAGGATTTTCAGCTTTCTTCTGTAAAAATAGATCTACATGTCTTTTGGGTACTTTTTTCGCTTGTTTAATAACTGTCCAAGATACGCAGCCGTATGTTCTATGTAACATGCGTTAACTCTTTTTATAACCTCAAATGACAAGGACTTAATGCGTACAATGTTCTTTATTTAACATAATGCAAGTTTTGCTTGTCCTATTCTGTACTTTAACTCCGTCGATACATCTTTTATCTAATTTTATCCATGTGATAGATATTTGAATTTACATATTTTAATATATTTTATTATATAGACACTTGTAACCTAGAGCGATATTTGCTGATAAGGACGTATATATTGAATCGCCGGAAATGTAGATAACTAGAAGAATGGAAAACAATGAAAAACAAATACATTGTGAATTTTAATGACTGTGCAGTGTTGGAAAATATTGCCGGTGCAAGTTTTGCATTCACCCTCTGTAAAGTTCATGCAATATAATACGTAAATACAAAACTTGGACCAGGAATATTTTCAAACACTGCACATTCATTAAAAATACACCCTGTACTATGGTCTTAAGGAGACTGGGGATGAAAAGACACCTGGCAGAAAGATATTAACTAATTCAGTGCTGAAGGATGAATATATCGCCAAATGTGAGCTCATATTTGGACAGAAGGACGATATGTTGACATACTAGGGTTATCGTGTTATTTGGTTTGTTTCGTGTATATTCCGCAATGTCAAGGCTCAGTAAATGGCTCAGTAAATCTGTTAACAAGAGACACGTGAAATATTTCAGCAGGGTTTAAAAACAACGCTATTTTTTTAAATAACCAACATCCAGGGACACGTCCAAGACAGACCAGAGAAAGGTATACAAGAGTGTTTTTTGTCGATTCTTGTCTTGTTTGGGCGCCCCGTGTTTTATCTTTTTGTATCTGGTCTTGCTTTGTGTTCTCGTGTCTTGTATTGTCTTGTATTTTCCTGATTTGTCTTATCTTGTCTTGTCGTTACGTGTCGTATGTTGTCGTGCCATGCATACTATTGTACTTTCTTGGCTTGTAGTGTCATTTCTTGTCGTCTTTGTCGTGTAGTCTCTTGTCTTGTCGTTTTTGTCTTGTAGTGTCTTGTCTTGTAGTGTCATTTTTTGTCGTCTTTGTCGTGTAGTGTCTTGTCTTGTCGTTTTTGTCTTGTAGTGTCTTGTCTTGTCGTCTGTGTCGTGTAGTGTCTTGTCTTGTCGTCTTTGTCGTGTAGTGTCTTGTCTTGTCGTTTTTGTCTTGCAGTGTCTTGGCTTGTCGTCCTTGTCTTGTAGTGTCATTTCTTGTCGTCTTTGTCGTGTAGTGTCTTGTCTTGTAGTGTCATTTCTTGTCGTCTTTGTCGTGTACTGTCTTGTCTTGTAGTGTCAATTCTTGTCGTCTTTGTCGTGTAGTGTCTTGTCTTGTAGTGTCTTGTCTTGTCGTCTTTGTCGTGTACTGTCTTGTCTTGTAGTATCATTTCTTGTCGTCTTTGTCGTGTAGTGTCTTGTCTTGTACTGTCTTGTCTTGTAGTGTCTTGTCTTGTAGTGTCTTGTCTTGTAGTGTCTTGTCTTGTAGTGTCTTGTCTTTTAGTGTCATTTCTTGTCGTCTTTGTCGTGTAGTGTCTTGTCTTGTAGTGTCATTTCTTGTCGTCTTTGTCGTGTAGTGTCTTGTCTTGTAGTGTCATTTCTTGTCGTCTTTGTCGTGTAGTGTCTTGTCTTGTAGTGTCATTTCTTGTCGTCTTTGTCGTGTAGTGTCTTGTCTTGTAGTGTCATTTCTTGTCGTCTTTGTCGTGTAGTGTCTTGTCTTGTAGTGTAATTTCTTGTCGTCTTTGTCGTGTAGTGTCTTGTCTTTTAGTGTCTTGTCTTGTAGTGTCTTGTCTTGTAGTGTCATTTCTTGTCGTCTTTGTCGTGTAGTGTCTTGTCTTGTAGTGTCATTTCTTGTCGTCTTTGTCGTGTAGTGTCTTGTCTTGTAGTGTCATTTCTTGTCGTCTTTGTCGTGTAGTGTCTTGTCTTGTAGTGTCATTTCTTGTCGTCTTTGTCGTGTAGTGTCTTGTCTTGTAGTGTCATTTATTGTCGTCTTTGTCGAGTAGTGTCTTGTCTTGTAGTGTCTTGTCTTGTCGTCTTTGTCGTGTAGTGTCTTGTCTTGTTTTTGCCTTGTAGTGTCTTGTCTTGTCGTCTGTCTATTATAGTGTCTTGTCTTGTCTTGTTTGTTCTGTAGTGTCTTGTAATTTTTGTATTGTAGTGTCTTGTCTTGTCGTCTTTATCTTGTAGTGTCTTGTCTTGTTGTCTTAATCTTGTAGTGTCTTGGGTTTGATGTCTTTGTCTTGTAGTGTCCTGTATTGTTGTCTTTGTCTTGTAGTGTATGGTTTTGTCGTTTTTGTCTTATAATGTCGTGTCTTGTCGTCTTTGTCGTGTAGTGTCTTGTCTTGTCGTCTTTGTCTTGTAGTGTCTTGTCTTGTCGTTTTTGTCTTGCAGTCTCTTGTCTTGTCTTTGTGTTTAAGTGTCTTAATTTGCCACCTTTGTCTTATAGTGTCTTTTCTTGTCGTCTTTTGTCTTGTTACGCGCTATCATGATTTATTTTCTTGTGCCGTATCTTATCTGGCCAGTTCTGTTCTTGTCTTTCCATGTCTTGCCTAGTCGTGTGGTGTTTTGTCTCCATCCTAGAGATGGCATTTTCTTAATATGTCTGGCTAACCGTGTTTGTGTGTGTGTATTGTTTACTGCTAAAAATACCTGTCAGTCTCTAGCAACTGATATTACGATGTATACTGGTTGCATCAGTAAGTGGCTGTCGTTATGTGGGGACCGTTGGTTCGAATCCCTGTATTCTAGATTTCAATCTCAACATTGCCTATTGCGCCAGCTGATTTCTACTTCTTTTTAATACTTCTGTGAGCACCAATCAATACCTCTGTATGCATTTCTATTTAAATGTTCATAAGGGTGAGCCTACAGTTGATAGATGCCTGTTGTCCACGGTTAGCTTATACAAGCGTGCGTGTGGAATTCACGATATTGCATAAGCAATCAATAACTGATTGCATATTGTTAAAGACAATTGTTATTGTCTGTACACGTATCTAAACAGAGAAAGTGTGGTGTTATTCTTCCGTTACTGTAAACAGTTTGATTTTATATAGTAACATTTCAATATTTGCTATCGGATGAGGAAACTACACCTACGTTTCATTTTTACTGTTTCATTTGCATAATACTATTTTCAACTTGGATTTCGTTGGATTATTCGAGTCACAAAGGAGACTGGATGATAGTTGATGCGAGAGAGGTTTACTATCAAGTAAGTGAGTTTTTATAACTTTCAGTACAATCAATTTTCTTTTTGCGTAGGTCCTGTGTGCGCTAATTCACAATAGCGACTTTTATCTAAATTCTATTGATTATTTCTTTATGAATTTAGTAATCGGTTCTTCCTCTTCTTCGTTCCTTTTTCGCGGGAAGTACGATACACTTAGTTTTGCACACGAAAGGTCAGCGTGTCTGATGGCTTTGACATGCATTTAGTGTGAGGTATTCTCCCTTTGCCGGTCTCCTGGCTTAGGAGTTAGCGACTTTCTCCGTAATCCCGTATACTCCCGTGAGTAACGTGACGACGGCGAGAATCGGTAGCGGTTCTAACCGCGTCAGTAACTTACGGGGTATGTGAGCCGGTCGCTCAGAAAACATTGGCAAACTACTGAGCGTAGTCTTGCCAAGAAATCAACAATCAGCTGAAAGATGCTGATGTTGACAGTGATGTCCCGTAAAGGATATGCAAACAATTTTTTTACATTCTCCCTTTGGCGGCTCAATGGCGAAGGTGCTACGGACACAATTCGTAATCCAACATACCCGCGTTCGAAATGCAGCTACAGGCGATTTGGCAGCAGGCCGTCTTGCGTTGTTTTTTTTACGAAATGGTATGGGTGCCGGTCGTTCAGAAAGCAATGGCAAACTACTGAAGGTAAACTTGCCAAGAGATCACAACGGCAACAAAATGCTAGTGTTAACTGCGACGTCCTGTAAAGGATATGCAACTAACTAACATTCTCCCTCTAGACAGATTTAACCCAAGGTAACGGGCTATATGTACTCTTCCTAGGTAATGTTGCCAAGGCAAGCAAGCAGCCGTAGGTTTACTCATTGCGACGTCTAACTGCAGTGTGATTGTTAACGTGAAAAACACGCACACGTGATCTCGTGGAAGGTCATGTTTCGCCATCTCGCACGATCACCAGAGTCGTGGATCGGCTCTGTGTTCTTGTCTCAACCATGCCATTTGACCAAGACATTCAGATATTTACTTCTTTGCGTTCCTCTTTTTCTTTTCCCTTCAATCTTGCCAGTTGTTACCAAGTTCTGCAATTTATTTTTTCTCATAATGTGTCCAAATAATGTTCGACTGTCTGTGTCTAATTTCTCTAATCAGTTTACGGTTTTCATTGTGCCAACCATACGGTAGGAGCTGCTAATTATTTTTTTTGGGGGGGTCTGTCCATGGTATTCTTTGCATTTTCATTACAAACCACATCTCAGACATGGTGTATTATAACGCAACGACAACATTTCGGCGATATATAAGCCCATGGCACATACGGGAAGTGGCTTAAGACGATTAATCATCCCACGACACCGAATCAGTTAAATGCCCTAGCAAACAAGAAGCATGTCGACAATGTTCCTAAATTATGCCCTAATGTTCTATTTCCGCAAACTTTACACACTTGTAACCGGCACTGTGGTCTAAGAGCAGTGAATGCGCTTTACGATTCCCCGACATACCGTTTCGAGGATTTGAAATCAACCGGCAGGTCCGCATGGCCGAATTGATAAGAACGCATGTTCTTAAGCATCCGGTGTGCTGATGCAGAGGTTAGTGGTTCAACCCCTACACCGGACAGCTGGACTAAAATGTTGACCTGTCGTTCTTGACTTTTTTTTTTTTTTTAGCATATCCTTTACAGGACTTAGCTGTCAACACCAGCATCTTTCAGCTGTATGTTGATCTCTTGGCAAGATTACGCTCAGTAGTTTGCCATTGCTTTCTGAGCGGCCGGCTCACATACCCCGTAAGTTACCGATGCGATTCGAACCACTGCTGATTTGAATCGTCATCACGTTACCGACGAGAGTATACGAGATTACGGAGAAAATTCATAACCTCTAAGCCACGAAGCCGGCCGTTCTTGACTAGGGGAAGTTAATTACAAATACCTCTGAAGTCAGCGTGGGTTCGCCTGATGGCGAGGGACACTGTTAATAGGGAAAGCTAACCCACATGCAAAATTCAATCCATCACTACTATAAATTAGTGTGTATGGACTACGCTTGAGTTCAAAGCGAGCGAGAGAAAAAAAAAATTCACCCGCTGACGCCTTGTAAGCACACTGCCTTGCGTTGATTGCGATGGTATAAGTGCCGGCCGTTCAGAAAGCAATGGCATAAAACTGAACGTAAAAATTGCTAAGTACATCACAACCAGCTAAAACATGCTGGGGTTGAATGTTACGTCCTGTCAATGAAATGCAACAAGCTTTTACACACAGAAAGGGTTAAACTATGTTTTTTACAAGAAGTTAGGAAACTGAATGCGGCAATATTATTTAGCCAACCAGGATGAGACTATTCATCTCTTATCTGTCAGTCGTTCATATTTCCTCCTGTGTTTTCGTGGCCACATGATGCCCTGTAGTCTTGAACCGCTAACAGCTGAAATCCCAGCTTGTGTAGTTATGTGCCATTGTCATTGAGGAGGTTGTGTTTAACACGTGAGGTAGACAGGAGTAATCAGCCCTTTAATTTTCTCAACCTGGGACTTCATTTGGGAAAATTCCAGCCTGTCTTGTAACAGGGTGTTGTTTCTGTCTATCGCCTCTCTTCTCTCACTCCCCTATCCCTGTTTCTCCGTCTCTTTTTCTTCAGATAATGTTCTCCTTACTTTCTTCGCCTCCTTGCTGCTGTGTTATGTATATCCCATTTCTAGTTATCTTAATCTCTTCCAATATCTCATTTCCCCACTTTTAATCCGATCTATTGTTATATGAACCCTGAAGTGCTCTACTACTTTGTCTCTCTTTATTATCTCCCTGAGTCTCTTAAGACTCCCATCTGGTCTCTCTCTCTCTCTCTCTCTCTCTCTCCTCTCTCTCTCTCTCTCTCTCTCTCGGTGTGTGTGTGTGTGTGTGTGTGTGTGTGTGTGTATTTCTGTCTCTGACTGTCTGTTGTTAATTTCTCTTCAAAACATATATGTCTTTGCTACTTTACTTGCCCCCTGATGCTTGTTCTAATACAAAGCACAAAATAAAGTTGATTTGATTTGATTTGATTTGATTTGATTTGATTTGTTCTGTAAATGGTACTTCTATTTCTCTTCATCTTTCTCTTCCACTTGTCATCTATCTTTTATTTTATAATTCCTGAACTCCCCCTGTGAGTCTGTCTCTTAATCTCTTACCCTATCTCTCTCTCTCTCTCTCTCTCTCTCTCTCTCTCTCTCTCTCTCTCTCTCTCTCTCTCTCTCTCTCTCTCTCTCTTTCTTTCTTTCTTTCTTTCTTTCTCTCTCTGTTTCTGTGTCTCTCATAACATGGTAATATGCATTGTTTATGTTACACAGCATTAATTTTAAAATGTAATTTTTATGTGGATGTAACATGCAAAATAGACAAATGATGTGCAAATAATGAGTGATTAGAAGGGTTGAATGTAAGAATGGCCTGCGTAACCAATTTGTGACTCTTTGAAAATAAAGTTCGTTCTTTATTTCGTTCGTTCGTTCGTTCTCTCTGTAAGCACAGATTAGTTAGTTAGTTAGTTACTCGACAGATCATCTTCATTGCACATCGAACCATTCAGTCCATAAGTGCTCGGATCCTCTCCTCAGCAAATCCCGCAGCGTGTAGCGGCTAACGACACCAGTTCTGTGTTGGTTTATCAATCTTCTTTGGCTTCCTGCGTAGTGTTCTTGTTTGGCAACACCTCTTTTAATTTGCTGTTCTCGCAGTTTGACCATGGTTATTCAATCACAGTCATCCCTTGGTTCTCGCAACAGTTTTACTTCTCGTAGAGCATTGAGAATATCAGCCTGGTCCATATCGCGTCCGCCCTCCACAGTAGCATTACCTGCGAGCTTGTCAGCCCGCTCATTTCCTTGTATTCTCGCATGCCCTGGCACGAACATGAAACTAATCTGAGACCGCTCCAGAGACAGAAACCACTCTCTTCGGATCCACCCCATCTCTATCCTCTTGAGCATAACCATTGAGTCGCTAAGGAAACATGCCCTATTGAATGTCTGTGTCTCGAGCCATGATTGTCCACCTTCTCTGTAATTATTTTCTTATTTTTCTATGTACCCCCGCCCCCTTTTCTACAACATTAATATCCCCACATTTTTAAAACTTTCTCTTTATCTAATCACACATTTTAATTCCCCTTAACAAGTTATTTGCATATCCTTTACAGAATCGGTAGTAAAATATGGGCCAACATCCATATCCCAAATATGTCACTGAGAAAACATGGTCTTACTCCTTCTATTTTTAGGTCAAATGGCAAAGTGAACATTATTAAACGCGGAAAGAAACAAGAAGCCGAAAGAAGCATTATGGCAATGTTCATGAATAATGTAGCAAAGTTACATTTCAATAGACTTTATGTACAGATAGGATTTGTGAAAATCTCTTAAAAGACATTACGAAACTGAATGAGACAATATTGTTTTGTCAACCAGGATGAGACTGTATTCATCTCTTATCTGTCAGTCGTTCATATTTCCTCCTGTGTTTCGTGGCCACATGGTTCCCTGTAGCCTTGAACCGCTAACAGCTGAAATCCCAGCTTGTGTAGTTATGTACCATTGCCATTGTGGAGGTTTTATTTAACACGTGAGGGGCAGGAGTAATCAGCCCTGTACTTCTCTCAACTGGGAATTCATTTGGGAAAATTCTAACCTGTCTTGTAACAGAGTGTTGTTTCTGTCTATCGCCCCCCCCCCCCTCCTCTCTCTCTCTCTCTCTCTCTCTCTCTCTCTCTCTCTCTCTCTCTCTCTCTCTCTCTCTCTCTCTCATTCTTATAACATGGAAATATGTATTGATTATGTTACACAGGATTCAGTGTACAATGTATTTTTTAAATATGAATCTAACATGCAAAATAGTTAGTTAACTGATTTGCGAGCGATGAGTGATTGGAGGGGTCGAATGTAAGACTGGCCTGCGTACTCAGTGTGTACCTAATAAAGTTCGTTCGTTCAAACATTTTCTCTTTGTGCATAGATTTTCCAACATGTCTATAATTACTTTCATATTTCTCTATACACCTCTGTCCTCTTTACTTACAACATTAATATTCCTACCCATTTTCACTTATTCTCTATCGATACACACACTTTAATTGACCTCATCATCATCATCATATCCCATGCCGATAAAGCGTGGGTGGTCATGTCTCGCCAGCTCACTCGATCACCATAGTCGTGGATCAGCTCTGTGTTTTTGTCTCGACCATGTCACTTGGTCAAGCCATCCAGATATTTATGTCGCTGCCTTCCTCTTGTTCTGTTCCCCTCAATCATATCAGTTGTCACGAAGTTCCCCAATATATTTCGTCTCATAACGTGACCAAGAAATGTTGACTGTCTACGTCTAATTTATCTAATCAGTTTACGATTTTAATTTCTTTCTTGTATTACAATACATGATATTTTTGGCATGTGTGAAGAGGGTAGTTTGCCATTGCTTTCCTTCTTAGCAGTGACCATACTCGTCTATGACCGTAGCCATTATCTTAAAAATAGAGAGATCCACTGCCTACCATTGTGAAGTTGTAGACCATAACATACAACTATTAATTCACCTACAAAAGTTATTTGTTATATCCTTTACTGGATTGATCATCAAAATATGGGCCAACATCCATATCCCAAGTATGTCACGAAAGAAACAGTCTTTCTCCTTGTATTTTCAGGCCAAACGTCAAAGTGAACATTATTTAATGCGACAACAAACAAGAAGACAAAAGAGACATTATGACCATGTTCATGAATAAAGTTCCAAGGGTTTATCGCGATATGCAGACAGTAAACGGTGAAATACTAGAGCAAGTAATAAGTTTCTCCCATCCTTTACATGTAATGACAGACGAAGGTAGACGTGAAACAAAAATAAAGAAAGAGAATAGGAATGGCCAAAAAGCTTTAAATATCATGAAACCAGTAGTAATGTATGGAAATATTATCAAGGCATTAAAAAATGGGGTGGGGGGGGGGGGGGGCAATCAAATACAGAGGTTCTAGGAAACCCTGGGAATGAAAAGAGAATTGATGAAATAAATAAAAAAAGAGGCAAGTGACATATTTCGGCCAAGTTAAAAGACATAACACTCTTATAAAAGCTTATTGGCAGGTAATGTTTAAGGCAAGCGAGCAAGAGGCAGACAACGATACAAGTTGGAAGATAACATCAAGAGATAACGAACAGCAATCTGGCAGAATGTACAGTCAGGGCTGAGAGACAGACAGTGGTGGAGATCCATTGCAAGCCTTCATTGTAGACACGGCATCTAATTGATTGATTGATTAAGCACAAATAGGCTTTGTGAGTAACTTTTAAAAGAGGTTAGAAAACTGAATGAGGCAATGTTGTTTTGCGAACCAAGATGAGTCAGTAATCATCTCTTATTTGTCAATAGTTCATATTTACACCTGTGTTTTCGTGGCCACATAATGCCGTGTTGCCTCATTCGGAAGCCGGTCTGTTCATTAGTTATACCTGATGCCTAAATGCTGTTAATATGTTTCACTCATCGGGTGGTGGATCCGTGATAATACAGAGACTAGCACGTTTGTCTGCCACCCTGGTTCGAATCCTCATCGAGGCATGGGTATTTGTTTAATTGACATGTCTGTCAGATAGACCAATCCTACAATTAGACTTAACATGTCGGGGGATTATGAAATTCCGCGTCTCTCACTACCCCTTAAACCACAGCTCTGCCTCTGTACTTTACAGTACAGAAAACAACGGCAATAAATACAAAAAGATAACACAAATTGTCCACGAATCACGCTGGAAAAAACTATCATTATAAATAACACATTCATCAACAAAAACGTACACAAATACAAGTCAGCATCGCAGACGTCCTAACCGCAGAAGCAATAAAAAAACAAAACAATTACAAGCGAAATAATATTTGATCAACAATCTCAGCAATCACAAAGATCATATAAATGTGATTTAAATTGGAAGCAAAAAATACAACACTGAAAGCTATTGGCCTATCATAAAAACAAACCAGGCAATCATATTTAGAATGTTCCAATATTAAAAGGGAAGATTCCTCAGTGAGCATGTCTTATGCATGATTCATTACCAGAACATTCCCAATCCCAAGTACTGCTGTTTTATGAGGTGTTTCTTCTTCTTATAGTCCATGCCTTGTGGCATTGGTGATCACGTCTGTCCACAACCTTCTGTCTTTCGTGCTTCTAATAATGCCTGATAACGGCGTTCATTCATGTCATCATGTCAAACTGTAAAAGATTTTATCTTATGGTATCCCCCTGCCTCTCTTTCCATCCAACCTTATCGTTTAGTTTTGACGACTTGTTCCAGCTTTAATCTTCTCGTGACATGTCAAAATGTTAACTTATTTATTCTGGTGCCAGTAACCAGTTTGTGAGTTAACTTCATTAAAGATATCGTCATTTCTCTTTCTATCTGTCCACGATATTCTTATCATTATTCTATAAAACCACATCGCCACAGCTTCCGCAGAATTCCTAACTTGTCTGCTAATTGTCCATGATTCGCTTCCGCACATCAGGAGTGCCTCAATATAGCTCTTAAGCCCTTTTTTGCACACATCCATTTACACAAATAAAATGCAGAGAATATTCTTCAACTTGTGAATTGCTGCATTTTCTTGGGCTATTCTGCATTCAACATCCTTAAAACATCATTAATCGAGTGTCATAACTCGTTATGCAAGTCCAAGGTCAGCGTGTCCGATATGGGCTATTTATTATTGTCATATTTGACAGTGATCTGCATCATGCAATTTTAAAACTATGATCTTAATTTAGATTTATCCACTTGTATTGTGCTAGCGGAACCGATGTGACAGCACTACTTGGCAGTATGGAGATGTTCAAGATCGGTGGGCAGATTTCTCATATATGTCAGCTAACAGTTCTGGCGGTTCTGTCGTATATGAAATATCATACACTGTCTACTGACTGTCTTTGTGGTGTTATTGATTTTTCTGTGAAAAATGCGGTTTGTTTAACTGTGGTTGAAGAATATTAATCATGTATATATTACATTGCTTGCTGTGTATCCGTCGAGTGCAACATTTGCTATATTGTGTTGAAAGCTGTCTATTTCTGTTATGCAACAGTGCTATATTGCATTGTGAGTTATTTGTTTCTATCTCGTGTAATATGGCTTCAATGCATTGTGAATCATATTTCTCTACAGCGTGCAAAAATGAAGCAAAAATATCAGATGGGAAACCCTTTGAGACAGCTATGACAATTCATAAATAAACACACATCAATTGATTGGCACTCATAGAAGTAGAAGAAAGAAATAGAGACTAGACGACACACACGACAACATTCAATTTGAAAGCTATTGTTACCTACCGGGATACGAACCTGTCACCTCCACATGACGACAGTTACTCCCTGCAGGAACAAGTGTACATCGACGGATGAGCAGCTAGTCTCTATTTCATTCTTCTACTTCCATCAGCGTCATATGTCCGTCTATTATGAACTGCGAAAATAAAGTGCTGCAACAGTATACTAAATATTTATATTGGTTTGTAAATATAAGATGCTTAATTTTCTCCTGTGCTTCATGTTCGTTGTAACATCGTGTGAAATAGGAATCTGAAGTTCCCGGGAATCCCTACAATGAACTGTTGTACACAGCGTTAGTTAGTTCATTTCGTAGAATTACACCAAGATTTTCTAGCTATCAAGCACAAAGAAACACAATGGTCTCAGATATCAGTAGCTTTCTGTTATCTTCTGCCTGTTCCATTGAGCACGGTTAGTTATTTCTCACGTTATTTCACGCCCCAGTTGCTTGCTGTGCAGCCTAATGTGATCATGTCTGTTATCGGTGACAACAATTTAACCAAAGACAATGCAATGGAATGAGCATTTGTGTACATGCTCGGAAATCAACAACGCTCGCGAGACGGGGGTAATCTAGGACATTCTTCATGAGAATCCAGCAAAAGGACATAGAATAACGGATGTTCATAACCGCGATTTAAAGACACCTGCAAGCGAAAAATACCATTGTTTAGAATCGACATACAATTTAGATGAAAAGGCATTAAAATATAACATGAGCAACTGTTAGCAATGATCTTGACCTCGATGAATGCATATTACGAATGACGCGGCTGTGGTTGGTTAGTGTAAATGACTCGACTATGGCTAGTTAGCTTCAATGACTCAGTTATGGCTGGTTAGCTTCAATGACGCGGCTGTGGCTGGTTAGTTTCAATGACGCGGCTGTGGCTTGTTAGCTTTAATGACGCGGCTGTGGCTGGTTAGCTTTAATGACATGACAGTGGCTGGTTAGCTTAACAAACGGTTCATTTGTTAGCTTCGGTGGAGATGGGAGTCTCCTTTGCGAAGTGGTTACGACGCCTGCCTTGCGTGTCGAAGGTTGTGGGTTCAAATCCCGGCCACGTCGTTCGGTTCGCGAGTGTAGTTTTCTCAAAGACTCCCGAGGGTCGTCGTTGGAGTTACGAAATGTTTCTTTGTGCGATGTTTTCAACATAATGCCCTGCGGAAAGAGACCGATCCGTAGGGATAACACACGGTGCATTGAAATGGATCCTGATGCCTTTTAAACCCTGTTTTTGTCTGGAGGATGTCTAGGCGGCATTTTGCACAGGAGGAGTCCAGGCTGTGTTTTTCAATTTTCATTATACTCGACCAGTTGCACTATGTCTAGGCAGCATGATGTCCAGACGGGAGTCCAGGCTGTAGTTTCTATTCACATTATACTCGACCAGTAACACTATGTCTAGGCAGCATGTTGCACAGACGGGAGTCAAGGTGTAGTTTCTATTCACATTATACTCGACCAGTAACACTATGTCTAGGCAGCATGTTGCACAAGCAGGAGTCCAGGCTGCAGTTTCTATTCACATTATACTCGACCAGTAACACTATGTCTAGGCAGCATGATGTCCAGACGGGAGTCCAGGCTGTAGTTTCTATTCACATTATACTCGACCAGTAACACTATGTCTAGGCAGCATGTTGCACAAGCAGGAGTCCAAGCTGTAGTTTCTATTCACATTATACTCGACCAGTAACACTATGTCTAGGCAGCATGTTGCACAAGCAGGAGTCCAGGCTGCAGTTTCTATTCACATTATACTCGACCAGTAACACTATGTCTAGGCAGCATGTTGCACAAGCAGGAGTCCAGGCTGTAGTTTCTATTCACATTATACTCGAACGGTAGCCCTTTGGTTCACATGTCTGTGTGTTTGTTCATCATTGACTTATAATTTTTTAATATCAGTGTATGCAATCTATGATGTTATTTATATCTAGGACGGATACCAGTCGTGTCCATATTCCATAGTTGTTGATCCAAGGCAAGATTATCGATTTCATTGCATCAGGTTTGATCCCATCTAGCTCAGTCTCTCCCGCAGGCCAGATAACCACCTGTCGAGAGAACATAGTACAGAAAACAAACTCCGCAGCTCCGACGAAGACCTCCAGGGTTCACTTTAACAACGTGCACTAATGAACTGAAAGACGGTTTCCATGAACGAACCGGGAACGTTCTTAGCACATGGCAGATGGCTCAACAACTTCGCCACGGTGACACAATTGTGGGTTCAGGTGGATGACAGACATGGCTAATGATGACACCTTACATAGGAGCGTCTAATTGGACGTGATCGTTCAGTTAGCATGGCACGGTGGTTATTTGACTTAAGGTTCGAATAACATTTTGATCTCAATGGCTGTCATATTTTGTAATGTCTCAATCAATCAATCAATCAATCAATCAATCAAGAAGAAGCAGCAGCAGAAGAAGAAGAAGATGAAGAAGAAGAAGAAGAAAAGAAGAAGAAGAAGAAGAAGAAGAAGAAGAAGAAGAAGAAGAAGAAGAAGAAGAAGAAGAAGAAGAAGAAGAAGAAGAAGAAGAAGAAGAAGAAGAATCAACTCATAGGAATAGTTAGCAGAGATGCTTGGAGATGGCTACTGCATCGGTGGTTTGAGCTGACATGGGAAAGTGCACTTTGCAGTGACCTCGATCTTGAAAACATAACGTAGTACGTCATTATTTCAACAGTGTACCTGACGGTTAAAGTTAGCTGCATGACCTTTGTAGGACGCAGCACTCAACCCCAATATTAATTGACTATTTGTTTTATTAGGTAATTTTTAGTTCACTATTTCGCTTTCTGAACGGTGGATGCCTCATAGCATCGGAATCAACGCAAAGCGTCTGGCTTCCAAATCACCCACAACCTATTTCAAATCCTGGACAAGGTGTGTTGGGGGATTATGATGAAATCTCGCGTCAATCACTATCCCATAACCCACATAGCCGGCTCTGTACTTGACGGTACAGAAAACAATGATAATAAATACACAAAGATCAAACACAGTGTCAACGTATCAAGCTAGAAAAAAAAACTATTAGGATAAATAACACGTACATCGACAAAAACCTACATAAATACAAGTCAGCTTCGCAGACGTCCTAACCGCAGAAGCAAAAAACAATTACAAGCGAAAAAAATATTTGATCAACAATCTCGGCAATCACCCGGATCCTATAAATGTGATTTAAATTGGAAGTAAAAATACATCACTGAAAGCTATTGGCCAACCATAAAAACAACCCAGGCAATCACATCTAGAATGTTCCAATATTAAAAGGGTAGGTTCCTCAGTGAGCATGTCTGATGAATGATTCCCTACCAGAACATTCCCAATCCCAAGTGCTGCTGTTTTATGAAGTGTTTTTTCTTCTTATAGTCCATGCCTTGTGGCATTGGTGATCACATCTGTCCACAACCTTCTATCTTTCGTGCTTCTAATAATGCCTGATACAGGCGTTCATTCATGCCATCATGTCAAACTGTCCAGCATCTTGTGGTATCCCCCCTGCCTCTCTTTCCCTCCAAAATTCCCGTTTAGTTTAGACGACATATTCCAGCTTTAATCTTCTCGTGACATGCCAAAAGCATGTTAACTTATCTCTTCTGGTGCCAGAAACCAGTTCTCTTTGTGATTTAACTTCTTTAAAGATATCTTCATTTCTCTTTTTACCTGGCCGCGATGTTCTTATCATTCTTCTATAAAATCACATTTATCACAATTGTCTGCTAATTGTTCACGATTCGCTTCCGTACATCACGAGTGCCTCAATATAGCTCTTAAAATCTCTCTTCTTCAAGTCAATTGACAAAGATATGGTTCCGTCGCCCTGCTACTGAGTGAGTGCGTGGCACAACACTATGAGCTGTGAAATTCGCGTGGAATGCTTTTACATCTGTCCGCTGTTGTTTGTACAGTGAACTGCATGTTCGGAACAATGGCGTCTGACTAACTACCTAACTAACTAACTAATTAACTAACTAACTAACTAGCTAACTAACTAACTAACTAACCAACCAATCAACCAACCAACCAACCAACCAACCAACCAACTAACTAACTAACTAACTAACTAACTAACTAACTAACTAACTAACTAATTATTCATTCATTAATTCATTCATTGGCACCTTGCCATCTTGACAGACGATAGTTTGTGCTTTAAAAAGACATAATAACTTTTACCTATGGCGGTAGCGAATGTGACTGATAAGGCCAATTTGCGCTGTAAATGTCCGTTCACAGCGAGTGCACGTGGTCATTTCCACCATCATGCACCATCTTACGTCTCAAACGCTCGGTGTGTGACTTATCTGCAATAATTTTCTCCTTTGTCTTTATTCCATTTCAGATGTTTGCCCTCCATGCAACACGTTCAGCGGCGACTTGCTCCCAATGTGCATTATCAATGCCTGTATCAATCATGTCCCACTTACACACATCTTTGTATCGTAGTAGAGGCCGACCCTGAGATCTCTTACCCATCTGTAATTCACCAAAAAAGATGTCCTTTGGTATTCGACCATCATCCATCCTCTTAAGATGTCCTATCCATCTAAGTCTACTAAGACTGGGCATGGAATAAACTGTCACACAACCTGATCTTTCCAATACTTCAGTATTTGTGATTTTGTCTTGCCACTTTATACCAAGAATTCTTCGCAGACATCGCATATGAAAGCTGTTTAAATGTTTCACTTGGTTTGAGTAAGTTGTCCAGGTTTCACAGCCATAAAGAAGAGTACTAAGGACACATTCTTGATAGACAAGGACTTTTGTTTTTGCAGTAAGCTTCCTGTTCTCCCAGACTCTTTTTCTTAACCTGTTCATTGTTGTTGCTGTCTTACCAGCCCGGATGTTGATTTCATGATCTAGGGATAATTTGCTATTTACCACTGATCCTAGATATGTAAAATGGTCTACCATCTCTAGTTCGGCGTCGTCAATAAAGATTGATGGTACCCCATGTGCACCTTGTGACATAATCTGTGTCTTCTTTTTGCTAACTGTTAAACCAAATTCATAACAAGCATTGGAGAATGCAGATAGTAGACATTGCAATTCTTCCTCAGAGAGGGTTGTAACTGCAGCATCATTTGCAAAAAGCAACTCTCTGATCAGTACCCTCCTAATTTTGGTCTTGGCCTTCAATCTCTGAGCATTGTAGAGGCCGCCATCTGAGCGTGAGTGAATGTATATACCACCATCCTGATCACGAAATGCATATTTCAGTAGAAGTGAAAAGTATATTCCAAAGAGGGTGGGAGCTAGTACACAACCTTGCTTAACTCCACTCTTGATTTCAAATTCTTCAGAAGTTGCACCATCAAACTTGATTATACCCTTCATGCCTGTGTGGAACGATTCCACCATGGACAGAAGAGTTGGTGGGCAGTTAATCTTCTTTAGTGCCTTGAACAGACCCTCACGACTGACCAAATAAATGCCTTTGTGAGGTCGATGAAGGCAATAAACAGTGGTTGATTCTGTTCACGGCATTGTTCTTGCATTTGTCGCAATGAGAATATCATATCAGTGGTAGACCGGTTCTGTCGAAAGCCACACTGTGATTCGGGGTAGACTTGATCTCCTAGGACTTGAAGTCTGCGCAGAACAATTCTGGCAAATACTTTTCCAACAATACACAGAAGTGAGATACCCCTATAGTTGTTGCAGTCGCTCCGATCGCCCTTGTTCTTGTACAGTGTTATGATGCTTGAATCTTTGAAATCCTGTGGGACTTGTCCTTCACGCCAGCATAGCTCTATTAGCTAGTGGATCTGTAGAGTGAGTGTATCTTGCCCACTCCTTATAACCTCTATTGGAATCCCATCCTTACCTGGAGCCTTGCCAGATGCAAGTTCATTTATAGCACACTTAACTTCTGTTATGATGGGAAATGTGTCCAGGTGGTCAAGAGTTGGTTGAGCCTTTATGGCGTTGAGGGCATCATCAGCTAGCTTGGTCTCACTTGAGTAAAGCTCCAAATAGTGCTCTACCCATCTGTCCTTCTGCCGTTTCTTATCAGTTATGATTTCTCCAGTCAAGGTTTTCAATGGTGCACTTCTTTTGATCACTGGACCACAGGCTTTCTTTATTCCTTCATACATGCTTCTTATGTCTCCCTTATCACTTGCGATTTGAATGGACTCACATAACTTGATCCAATAACCATTTACACACTGCCTGGCAGCCTTTTGCACATCCTTCCTAGCTTGCCTTAGCTCACTCAGAGTGTTACGCGTTGGTCTTTCCTTGTTTCTTAAGAGAGCTTTATTCTTCTTATCAATCAAGGGCTGCTAACTAACTAACTAACTAACTAACTAACTAACTAACTAACTAACTAACTAACTAACTAACTAACTAACTAACTAACTAACTAACTAACTAACTAACTAACTAACTAACTAACTAACCAACCAACCAACCAACCCAATCCCACCCACCCACCCACCCACCCACCCACTCACTCACTCACTCACTCACTGATTGACTGACTAACTGACTTCGTGACTGACTTCGTGACTGACTGACTGACTGACTGACTGATTGACTGACTGACATTCAACTTCTTTAAAACATCATCAGTCGAGTGTCACACCTTCTAATGCACGTCAAAGGTCAGCGTGTCCTACTTCGGCTGTTTATTATTGCCATATTTGACAGTGATTTGCGTCATGCAATGTAAAACTATGAATCTTAATTTAGATTTATGCACGTGTATTGTGCTAGCAGAACCGATGTGACAGCACTATTTGGCAGTATGGAGATGTTCAAGCTCGGTGGGCAGATTTCTCAGATATGTGACCTAACAGTTCTGGCGGTTCTGTCGTATATGAAATATCATACACTGTCTACTGAGTGTTTTTGTGGTGTTATTGATTTTTCTGTGAAAAATGCTGTTTGTTTAACTGTGGTTGAAGAATATTAATCATGTATATATTACATTGCTTGCTGTGTTTCCGTCGAGTGCAACATATGCTATATTGTGTTGAAAGCTATTTCTGTTATGCAACAGTGCTATATTGCAATGCGAATTATTTGTTTATATTTTGTGCAATATGGCTTTAATATATAATATGACTTACATTTCTCTACCGTGTGCAAAAATGAAGTAAAAGAATCGTTGGTGAACTCTTTGAGACAGCTGTGACAATTCATAAATAAATAACACATCAATTGATTGGTGCTCATGAAGGAGACGAAAGAAATAGAGACAAGACGACCCACACGACAATATGCAAGTTGAAAGCTATAGTTACCTACCGGGATTCGAACTTGTCATCTCCAAATGACGACAGTTACTCCCTGCAGGAACAAAGGTACATCGACGGATGAGCAGCTTGTCTCTACTTCATGCTTGTACTTCCGTGAGCTTATTACTTATTTTGAACTGCGAAAATAAAGTGCTGCAATAGTATACTAAATATTTCGATTGGTTTGTAAGTACTTAATTTTATCCTATACTTCATATTCGGTGCAGCGGTGTGTGAAGTAGAAATCTGGAGTTCCCGTGAATCCGTACAATGAACTGTTGTATACAGCTTTATTGAGTTCATTTCGTAGTATTGCGCCAAGGGTAGCTAGCTATCAGGCACAAAGAAACACAATGGTCTCAGATGTCAGTAGCTTTCTCGTATCTTCCTTCAGTTCCATTGAGCACAGTTCGTTATATTTCTCGTTATTTAACGCCCTAGACGTGTACGCCCATTGTTTATTGTGCAGCCTTGTGTGATCATGTCTGTTATCGGTGACAACAATTTAACCAAAAACAAAGCAGTGGAATGAACATTTGTTTACATGCCCGGAAATCAACAACTAACGCGAGATGGGCGTATTTTAAAGGACATTCTACACGAGTATCTAGCAAAAGGACATAAAGCAATGGTCGTTCACAAAAGCAGTTCAAAGACGCCTGCAAGCGAGAAATAACATTGTTTGGCATAGACACACAATTGAGATAAAAAGGCTTCTAATACGACGAGATCCACCGTTAGCAATGCTCTTGACCTCGGTAATTGCATATTACGAATGATCGGCTGTGGCTGGTTAGTTTTAATGACTCGGCTGTGGCTGGTTAGCTTCAATGACACGACTGTGGCTGGTTAGTTTCAATGACACGACTGTGGCTGGTTAGTTTCAATGACACGACTGTGGCTGGTTAACCTCAATGACACGGCTATAGCTGGTTAGGTTCAATGACACGGCTGTGGCTGGTTAGTTTCAATGACACGACTGTAGGCTGGTTAGTTTCAATGACACGACTGTGGCTGGTTAACCTCAATGACGCGGCTATAGTTGGTTAGTTTCAATGACTCGGCTGTGGCTGGTTAGCTTCAATGACTCAGCTGTGGCTGGTTAGCTTCAATGACGCGGCTGTGGCTGGTTAGCTTCAATGACACGACAGTGGCTGGTTAGTTACAATGACTCGGCTGTGGCTAGTTAGTTACAATGACTCTGGTTAGCTTCAATGACTCAGCTGTGGCTGGTTAGCTTCAATGACGCGGCTGTGGCTAGTTAGTTACAATGACGCGGCTGTGGATGGTTAGCTTCAATTACACAATTGTGGCTGGTTAGCCTCACAAACGGTTCATTTGTTACTTTTGATGGAAATGGGAGTCTTCGTGGCAAAGTAGTTAGGACGACTGCCTTGCATTCCGAAGGTTGTGGGTTCAAATCCAGGCCACGTTGTTCGGTTTACGCTTGCTGTTTTCTCAAATACTCCCGAGGGTCGTCGCTGGAGCTACGGAATTCTACCTGTGTGTGTGATGTTTTCGTCAGAATGCCCTTCGGAAATAAACCAATCCATATGGGATAACACTTGGTGCAAGGAAATCGATCCTGACGCCTTTTAAATCCTTTTTGTGTGTGTATGGTATGTCTAGGCAGTAGTTTCTATTCGCATTATACTCGAACAGTAGCACCACGGTTCGACATGTCTGTGTGTTTGTTCATTGACCTTTGATTAGTTAATATAAGTTGATGAAATCTATAATACTATACCTAGGACGGATACTAATTGTATCCATATTGCATAGGTGCTGATTCAATTCAAGATTATCTACTTCATTGCAACAGGGTTGATCACGCCTAGTTCAGTCTCTCCCAGGTGGCCAGCTAACCACCTGCCGAGAGCATCGCAGAAAGCACGAACTCTGTAAATCCGGCGACAACCCACAGGGCGCCTCTTATAAAACGTGCACGAATGAACCAAATGACGGATTCCAGTAACGAACTAGGGACATTCATAGCACAGGGTGGAGGCTGAACAACTTCGTCACATTGGCCCCAGTTGTGGGTTCAGGTGGATGATAGACGTGCTTAATGATGATACTTTACTGGTTCAGGTGGATGATAGACGTGGTTAATGATGATACTTTACTGGTTCAGGTGTATGATAGACGTAGTTAATGATGATACTTTACTGGTGCAGGTGTATGATAGACGTGGCTAATGATGATATTTTACTGGTTCAGGTGTATGATAGACGTGGCTAATGATGATACTATACTGGTTCAGGTGGATGATAGACGTGGCTTAATGATGATACTTTACTCGTTCAGGTGGATGATAGACGTGGCTTAATGATGATACTTTACTCGTTCAGGTGGATTATAGACGTGGTTAATGATGATACTTTACTGGTGCAGGTGTATGATAGACGTGGCTAATTATGATACTTTACTGGTTCAGGTGGATGATAGACGTGGCTAATGATGATACTTTACTGGTGCGGTGGATGATAGACGTGGCTAATGATGATACTTTACTGGTTCAGGTGGATGATAGACGTGGCTAATGATGATACGTTACTGGTTCAGATGGATGATAGACGTGGCTAATGACGATACTTTACTGGTTCAGGTGTATGATAGACGTGGCTAATGATGATGCACTAATGAACCAAATGACGGATTCCAGGAACGAACCAGGGACATTCATAGCACAGGGTGGATGGCTGAACAACTTCGTCACATTGGCCCCAGTTGTGGGTTCAGGTGGATGATAGACGTGGTTAATGATGATACTTTACTCGTTCAAGTGGACGATAGACGTGGTTAATGATGATACTTTACTGGTTCAGATGTATGATAGACATGGCTAATGATGATACTTTACTGGTTCAGGTGTATGATAGACATGGCTAATGATGATACTTTACTGGTTCAGGTGTATGATAGACGTGGCTAATGATGATACTTTACTGGTTCAGATGTATGATAGACATGGCTAATGATGATACTTTACTGGTTCAGGTGTATGATAGACATGGCTAATGATGATACTTTACTGGTTCAGGTGTATGATAGACGTGACTAATGATGACACTTTACATAGGAGCGTCTAATTGGGCGTAATCGAAGACCACTTGTTCATTTAGCAAGGCCTGGTGGTTATTTGGTGTAAGGTTCGAATCCCGTTGGGATCTCAATAGCATTCATATTTTGTAATGTCTAGTGTACATTTTAATCTTTGTTTCTCCTGTCTATATCTCTGAATTTCTATGTCTATTAATTAGTGAATTCTTTGTTGTTGCGATTCATCGCTTTGAACTCAAACGTAGTCTTCACACGCTTCTTCTAGTAGCGCTGGACTGAATTTTGCGTGTGGTCTAGCTTTCCCTATTACCTGTGTCCCTCGCCATCAAGCGAACCCACTCCGACTTTAGAGGTACTTGTAATTTACATCCTCAAGTCAAGGACGAGAAGTCAACATTTTAGTCAAATTGACCGGTGTAGGGATTAAACACTCTACCTCAGCAAAGCACACCGGAAGTTTAAAAACTAGTGCTTTTATGCATTAGGGGTGTACTGACCTCGCACCAGTTAGTTTATTTCTTCTGTCAATGCCTTCATGGTAAATCACACAACATACACTCAACAATAAGAAAGATCATTCAAGCTGAAATATGCAACACACACATTCACACAGTAATTTCAATTGTCTACCACGGTCATTTGAAACTGACTTACGTGTCCTTTGGTTTGTACAAAGTTTGCTTTGTAAATCAATGACAATAACCTCATAATTCCCCACCCCCCGACTCACGTTAAACCCGAACATAGTCCACACGGACTACTACTACTACTACTACTACTACTACTACTACTACTACTACTACTACTACTACTACTACTACTACTACTACTACTACTACTACTACTACTACTACTACTACTACTACTACTACTACTACTACTACTACTACTACTACTACTACTACTACTACTACTACTACTACTACTTCTTCTTCTTCTACTACTATTAGTGAGTACAATGGACTGACTTTGTGTGAGAAATATCTTTTTCCCTATTACCTTCAAGCGAACAATATCCTGGCCCAGTATATGGGCAATTATATCCACTGCAGCCATTTCTGCTCTGCGATTACCGCTACCTTTCAGCAATGCTGAAATGTCCTGCATTTTCATGATGATATCTATCGAAATAAATAGTTTAGGGATTCCAAAAATGTCCCTGCATTAGCCATGGAAACTCTCTAATCACCCCATAAATTATTCGGTAGGAGGAATACAACTTGCATAAGCACAGCAGGCCAGGCGCTGGGTTCTCAGCGTTGGGGAAACAGCAAAATGATAAAAAGATGCACAGAAAAACAAGGCCAATATAAGCCGATTTTCATTAGCAACGTAAATTATTTGTTGCACATTTTTTGTCTGCTTTGGATTCTTGAGTTTCGTCTGATATCTCTTTATTACAAGAGACAAAAATAGCGTTGTCTCTTTAAATATTGCTTGGCTTTCCGTTTTTATTTTTGTGTATCGGGTTAACATAGCATGTTACATGAAGCAGGCGTGTAGAACTGGGTGTAATGCAGCAGAGATAGTCTACGTCATCGGCGTCGTCGTCGTCGTCCTCCGCGTCGTCGTCGTATAAGTAATAGTAGTAATAGTAGTAGTAATAGTAGTAGTAGTAGTAGTAGTAGTAGTAGTAATAGTAGTAGTAGTAGTAGTCGTAGTAGTAAAAGATTGTGATTGGTGGAAACAGGCGGAGTATATTAATAGTAGTAACTTTAGTAGTAGTAGTAATAGTAGTAATAGTAGTAGTAGTAGTAGTAGTAGTAGTAGTAGTAGTAGTAGTAGTAGTAGTAGTAGTAGTAGTAGTAGTAGTAGTAGTAGTAGTAGTAGTAGTAGTTGTTGTAGTAGTAGTTGTAGTAGTAATGGTAGTAATAGTACTAGTAGTAGAAGTAGTTGTGATAACACCAGTAGCAATAATAGTGTGCCGGCTCCGTGGCTAAAGGCTTGCGAACGCGGGTCGTGAGTCAGGTACCAGGCGTTCGAAGCTCAGCTGCGACCGATTTGTACAGCAGACCGTGTCGCGTTGTGTTATAACGTGCTGGTATGGGAGCCGGTCGTTCAGAAAATAATGGCAAACTACTGAACGTAGCACTTGCCTAGTACATCAACAGCAGCTGAAAAATGCTGATGTTGACGGAAACGTCCCGTAAGGGATACGCAACAAAATAATAATAGTAATAGTAGTAGGTCGGTCTCCATGGCCGAGGGTTTACCGTCTTTCTCCGTAATCCCGTATATTCTCATGAGTAACGTAACCTGCGCGAGAATCGGTAGCGGTTCTCGCCACGATGGTTACTTACGGGGTATGTGAGCAGGTCGCTCAGAAAGCAATGGCAAACTACAGAGCGTAATCTTGCCTAGTACATCAACAGCAGCTGACAAATGCTGATTTTGAAAGCAACGCCCAGTAATCAATCAATCATGTGCCATGCCGGAAAGCGTGGGCGGTCATGACTCGCCATTTCACTCGATCACCAGTGTCGTGGATCAGCTCAGTGTTCCTGTCTCGTCCATGTCATGTGGCCAAGCTATCCAGGTATTTTCATCTCGGTCTTCCTCTTGGTCTGTTCCCTTCGATCTTGCCAGTTGTCACCAAGTACTCCAATCCATTTCTTCTCATAACATGTCCAAACAATTTTGACTGTCTACGTCTAATTTCTCTAATCAGTTTACGATGTTCATTTGTCTCCTGTAATACTTGGTCATTGGTTTTTCTGTCTGTCCATGGTATTCTTTGCATTTTCCTCAGAAACCACATTTCTGCAGCCATCAGATGTTTTTCAGCTTGACTGCTCATTGTCCAAGTTTCACATCCATACAAAAGAACAGGCTCTATGTATCCCCTCAACACTCTTTTTCTCGTTTCAATTGACATCTTTTTATTGGTCAGAATGTTTTTCATCTTGCTAAAGGCTACTTTCGCCATGGCGATTCTTGTTCTAATCTCTTCAAGACATCTCCCATCAGATGTTATGATTGTTCCACGATAATTGTACCGATTCACTTGTTGAAGAATATTTCCATTTACTTGTATATTACATTGTGGCATTTCTTTCTTCCTAGTGACGACCATAACCTGAGTCTTTTTACAATTTAATTCTAACCCCAGTTGCTCACTGTGTACAACAACCGCATCTACTAATTGTTGCAGGTCCTGCGCATTGTCTGCAATTAATACTGTATCATCTGCATATCTAATGTTATTGATGTTTCGTCCTCCAATGCTGATTCCATTTATATCCTCTACATTTCTGAAAATATTTTCACTGTATAGGGAAAAAAGATCTGGAGACATCACACATCCCTGCCTAACACCTCTCTTAATTGGCTGATACTGTCCCACTTCATTATCAATCCTTATTGCAGCTTGTTGTTTCCAATATATGTTTTTTATAAGTCTAATGTCTTTCCCATCAATTTGTAGATCTGCAAGCATATCCACCATGTTGACATGTCTAACTCTATCAAAAGCCTTTGTGTAGTCAATAAAGCAAAGATGTATATCCTTGTTTACTTCTATAGCACGTTCAATAACTGTTCGCAGCATATACACAGCATTTACTGTACCCTTTCCTTCTACAAACCCACATTGTTCTTCCCCTATTTCAGGTTGTATCTTCTTCCTCACTCTTTGCATGATAATTCTTAGCAAAATCTTTGTGATGTGACTCATTATACTAATTGTTCTATGTTGATCACATTCCAAGGTTCCTGATTTCTTTGGGATTGCAATAAATACAGAGTTACATAATTCAGGAGGTATATCTCCAGTATCATATAATGTGTTCAGCAGTCTGGTGACTTGCTCTAGTCCAAATTCTTCTAAAGCTTTAATCATTTCTGTTGTGATGTTATCTGCACCGGGGGCCTTGCCAGCTTTCATATGCTTAAGAACATTTCGAACCTCCATCTCCAAAATTGGCGGTCCTTCATTATTAAATCTAATATCATACTGTTCGTCTCTGTTATCATCATAAAGGTGTTTCACATAATCTGTCCATACATGTAGAATCTGGTCTTTTTCTATTATGATTTTGCCATCTTTAGTTTTTAGACACCCTGTTGATGTACTTGTTCTTTTATTAGTAAGTTCCTGAATTCTTTTGTGCACTAATTTGGTATTTTGACTGTTGTGTTGGTTTTCAATTTCTAAGCAATTTTCCTCAAGCCATGCTTCTTTTGCCTCCTTACATAATATTCTGACTTGTCTGTGAATTTCTTCATATTTGACAGAATTATTTTTGTTGAGTCTTCTTGTTTCCATGAGGTGTAAAATTTCTTCAGTCATCCATTTCTTACGACCCACCTTCTTTAATTTTGGAATAGTTGTTTCTGCAGCCACATTGATTGAATTCTTCAACGTTTCCCATTGATCATCCACATCCTGGAATAGGATCTCTAGATCAGACAATATTTCAAATCTGTTCTGTACTTCTATGTTGAATTTGTTTTGTATTTCCTTGTCATTACTCAATGTACACAAATCATATTTAGTGTTTCCTGTTATATACTTGACTTTCTTTAACTTTATCCTCAATGTTCCTGTAAGAAGTCTGTGGTCACTATAACAATCAGCACTGGGAACTGTTTTTGCTACTGTTAGCGCGTTTCTAAATCTTCTGCTAATGAGAATGTAGTCAATCTGGTTTCTAATCCTGCTATCAGGACTCCTCCATGTCCATAATCTTCTAGGGTGTTGCTTAAACCAGGTGTTTCCTACAATCATTTCCTGTTCTTTTGCCCACTCTACGAGTCTGTATCCTCTTTCATTTCTCTCTCCTAAACCATAGTTTCCTACTGTGTATCTATCCCCTTGATTTCCTACTTTTGCATTGAAGTCCCCTATTATGATGTTTATTTCTGAATGTTTACATTTCTTTAAGGCAGACTCTATGTCATTATAAAATTCTTCTACACTATCTTCACTGGATTCTCCTGTGGGGGCATATACTTGAATAATATTTATGCTAAAAGGTCTGCCACTTAATTTAACTAGTAGAACTCTGTCCGACACGGCCCAATATCCTTGAACAGATTTTGATGTTTTCCGGTCCAAAATAATTGCCACTCCCCTATGACGATCTTCACCTCCAGAATAAATAATCTTGAAATCTTCATCTATCTTGATGCCTGCTGCTGTCCATCTCGTTTCGCACATACCTAAAATATTATTTTTTTTCCCTTTCAATTTCTTGTTTTATGTTCTCTAATTTTTCGTCGTCGTTTAACGTCCTAACGTTCCATGTTGCTAATTTTAACGTCTCTGTCCTTGTCTTGCAATGATCAGTCTTTAAGCCAATCATGATGTACTCGGCACTTTTAAAGAGGTAGTTAACGTCCTGTAAGGGATATGCAAATATAAAGAAAAAAAGAAATAGTAGTAGTGACAGTAGTAATTGTAGTAATAGTAGCAGTAGCAGCAATAGTTATATATATATATATATATATATATATCATGGTGTGGCGGGGTGGCGGGTATTGACTATCATCGGAGATTAAGTCGCCACCTTCCCTCTGCTAGACTTTATAACTCTTAAGAAAGTTGTTGGTACCCGTTTATCCCCATCTACCAAGGGTAGCGTCAAGCTATGACAGCATTTAATTGACTGGTCTAGTAAACAGCCGAGAGGTAGGTTTTGATTATGGTCTCAAGTTCACGGTGGTAGAAAGAGGATCTCCTTACAGAAACAATGGATAACGACATCCACCAATACGGCGCCGTCCAGAAGGAAAGCAATGGCAGACTACTTTCTTTATGAATATCTAGAATAAAACATAGCAGTCAAATAAATTTCATCAGCCACTGTGTGATGTTCGGTCTGTAAACATATGGGTCAAGGTCTATATGCCCTGTGTGGCTTAGGCTTTGTTAAAGGGACCTTTAATTACAGTGCAAGGGAATTATGCAGATAAACTGTTATGTACCGCACAAGACAAGACAGTGTAGTTAAATACAGAGGCTATAAACAAAATAGTGTACGATTTCTTGCATGGCATATTTCGCTGCATATCGTCAGGTATACTACAGAGTTATACAGGGTGTTTGTAAAGTATCACTACTATTTGTTTGTCGAACAGCAGTTTGTTGGAGAGTATGTTTTCCGTCTTGAAAACGGAAACAATACCCTCCAACAAACAGATGTTCTACATACAAAGTGTAGGTGAGACTTTACAAACACCCTGTATATCATATTAAGTGAATAAATAAATGATGTGTGTGTGTTAACTCTATGATTGATAATTAGCAAATGTTTCATTATAGCCGAATTCACAGGGATTACTGAAGAACGACACACTCTCTTTACCACCCACACTGGTATATGTTCGACTACTCGATTTGCTAATTGTCTTTCCGTACTATCTATGTGAGTCGCTTGGCATTCACACTGGGATTGATAAATACAGTCTGATTTAGTGTACAGAGACAATAGTTCTGTTACAGACGGAATAGGTATTATGTCTGATCATTGGTACAGCAGCAAAGAATGTTCGGTTTACAATTGTTTTAAGTCATTCGTGTATTCGTTTTATTGCATAACCTTCTGGACAGATAGCTGAATATATATATATATATATATATATATATATATATTATATATATATATATATATATATATATATATATATATATATATATATATATATATATGTGTGTGTGTGTGTGTGTGTGTGTGTGTGTGTGATAGATGGAAAAAGAGAGAGAAGGAGAGAGATGAAGGGAGAGAGAGAGAGAAAGAAAGAAGAAAGAAAGAGAGAGAGAGAGAGAGAGAGAGAGAGAGAGAGAGAGAGAGAGAGAGAGAGAGAGAGAGAGAGAGAGAGAGAAGGGAAAGAAGAGGATATTGCGGGAAATGGTTGAAATAGTGTGAAGCCTAAGGGGTCGTTCCTCACTCGAGCTCTGCCTACAACGCACTATCTTTGATAATAAAGAAGGGGGGGAGAGAGAGAGAGAGAGAGAGAGAGAGAGAGAGAGAGAGAGAGAGAGAGAGAGAGAGAGAGAGAGAGAGAGAGAGAAGGAGAGAGGAGAGAATGATAAAAGAAAGAAGGATAAGATGGAGAATGAGGGAAATGATATGAAATAGAGCGAAGCCTAAGGGGTCGTTCCTCAGTCGAGCTCTGCCTACAACGCATTATCTTTGATAATGAGGGATGATGAAGCAAGAAGAGAGAAGAAAGAGGAGAAGGTGACAGAGAAAGGAGGAGAGGAAGGGATAGGACATATTTTTGGTTCGTGTTTCCGCGTGAGAACGGCAGTTGATATTACTACCGCTCCATCAATGTCTCATGGAATACTGTCAGGTTATAGAAGAGATGAACAGTCCACCTCAGAAGTTCTCTAAACTACTCTAACCTATATTACCTCAGACTGACAAGTCGAAATGAAAGGCACCTGAAACATATATTTATTTCTTCTGAACAGTAACAGAGTAACAATCTTCGACGTAACAAGTAAGGTGATCATTTCATCCGTTACAGACACATCACGTAATGCAGAATAATACAATAATGCATGACCTCAGAAGGGAGAGATAGATAATATAGTAGGCTATGCAACTGGATGTTAGGGAAATGCTACCTATGACTACCTACTAACCGCATGAAGAAAAAAACTAAAGCTAGGAATTATACCGGCCGTCGTCTATTTCGTAGCAGCGACTCCGTATTTTCGTAAGTATTTCATCTATTTATTAGTCCACATATATTCCATTGATCCATTAGTTCGTATATAACCCACTGATAACCCAGGGAGGCAAGTCGCTCTTATACAACTTGTTGAGCGGGTATCTGTTTATTCGGATATCTCCGATTTGTTCAGGTATTACCTGTCTACCCAGGCAAGTCGGATGACTACCTGAAACATAACAAAAATAATACCTTTGACTGTCTTCGCTACGTGAGCGTCATATCAAGATAAACCTAAGTCTTTCCCTGCCTATAGATTCCCTAGCGCTATGCTTCTTTATCTATACTAGTATTAAGCCTTATCAGCAGCATCATCATTATGTACCCCCATTATTACTACATATATCTTAGCCATAACATAAATTAACAACAGTATTGTAAAGACAGTAATCTATCGTCTACATATATTTAACTACAATTATTATCGCCTATTTCCCGACTCGCTGCCTAATTCTTCTGAACAGTCCTTTAAGCCTTTTCCCCTGCTTTTTGTGTAGATCCGAACTCACCACCTGTACCTCGCAAGGCCAACCTATATTCCGCCCTAACCTAGTAGCCCCGGTGTCTGACCCCGCTTCACCACTGTCTAATCGGACAAAAGACACGCATTCCTTCATTTGTAGGCCTGCTCCCGAGCGTTGTCCATTCATTCACGGTAGTCAACTGGCCTCATTGTTTGGGTTCACCCAGTGGCCGCGAGTGCCTTTGTACCTTCTTCTGCCCCTTTGCCGTGTTTGGTCGCCGTGTTTACCTTAATGAATGGCCTCTTGTTTCCTATCTACTCGCCTTCGTCATACTATTTTCAATCAGATACCAGCCTATTTATACCCGCTAACGCATATAATTGTTGCGTGGTTAATTGCCTATCATATATATATATATATATATATATATATATATATATATATATATATATATATATATATATATATATATAAATATATATATATATATATATATATATATATATATATATATATATATATATATATATATATATATATATATATATATATATATATTTAGCTTATCTACACTCTGCTAATCAAACCTATTAATTTGACTCCCATCACTTAGTTCAGCCAGTTAGATATAGGCCATTTGCAGGACGTCGCATTCAGTCCTGACATTTGCCGGATTGTGATTTTTTTTAGCGGGTTAACGTTAAGTAATTTACCAATGCTTCCTGGTTCAGACTGCTATTATAGTTAGCGGTAGCTAGTTAGATGTGGGTCCTTTGCTATAGCTTTCCCCGGGGAAAAAAACTAAGGTTTCCCCTTTGA
>JACEFZ010000967.1:0-18595 GCA_014155875.1 Cepaea nemoralis
GGTTTAAAATTGGGGGGGGAGGGTTTTAGGGGGTTTAGTTTTTTTTTTTTATTTTTTTTTTAAAGGGGTAAATTTTAAAGGGGGGGAAAAAAGGGCATTTTTAAGTCAAAAAAATTTTTATATTTTTTTTTTTCATGATTAGTATTTTAAAAAGTAGTAGTAGTAAAAATTTTAGTATTGTATTTTTTTCATGTATATATTTAGTAGTATATAGTAGTAAAGTAGTATTTTTTTAGTAATTAGTATAGTATTTTATTTAGTATAGTAGTTTTATTAAGGGTAGTATGTTAAGGTAGTGTAGTATAATATAATAGAAAAAAAGAAGAAGGGAGAAGGAAAAAAGAAAAGAAGGGAAGAAAAAAATAAGTCAAGATCCACGAAACCGATGAGAAAAAAAATCAGACGAACCAGCGAACAGAAACACGATGGAGTAGATGTAGACGGTTAGTTTGATGAAATGAAAAAGAAAAGCAAATCTCGACCCAACCATTTCTTGCTGTCCCGAGATATTAAAACACGGGTCACGTTTTGGGCCGGGGAGATAATTGGTAGTAATGATTACCGAACAAAGCCCATAACTGTCCGGGAGCCTGGTAACACAGGGTTTACCCATCTCAGTGTCTCCGGCTCACACACCATCACGCATCAATTACTATTTCCCACTTCCGGGCACAAACCCCCGGTTTTTTCTTTTTTATTTAACCGAACCAGGGGGGGCGGCCCAGGAGGAAAAAACCCCCTCCACGCTAATGCACTGTTCGCTTTGGGGAGACCGCTTCCGGTAATCGTCAGGGGGTTCTTTGCCAGGGTTTAACTCTTTCCTTTGCAAATAAAATCTCGGCCACACCTGTCCATCACTATTCCGGGCATTCACTAACTACCGGGTCCCGAGTCGTAGTTACCCAAAGTCACCCCCCCCCCCCCCCACCCGTCCCTGAAACCCCCAAAAATTCTAGAAAATGAGGCTGTATTTATAGCTACCCTGTCCCTGGTACCGAATAACCCAAGACAAATTTTTCTGGCACCACTTTCTGGAGACTTTGCGAAAGCTACAAAGTCCTCACTGATCCTCTTTTAGAGCGATGCATAATTCTCGATAACATGACTCTCCTAAAGAGATACGATACTTCTAGAGGGGAAAATTTTGGGTTTTAAAAGAGGAGGTACTGACTTTCTTAGAGGTATCGTTGACTCTAAGAGAGGAATAATTTTTTCCCTTTGGGATACATAATTTAATACAGGGTACGATGTCTCTATAAAAGCAATACGAACCCCTCCTAGATGGATCCCATGACTCGAATGAGGGGTACGATTCACTCTTAGGGGGATACGTTGCTCTATATAGGGTACGATGACTTTCATAAAGGATACCATATTCCAAGGGGAAAACGATGACCCTAAGGGGGGGATCCCTTAGTTACCAGGATAACGATTCTCCTAGAGTCGAGGGATACGATACCCTCCTAAGGACGCGGGTTTCTCTCCCAGGAATACTTTAACAATAACAATACACAAGTAGTGCAGCTTTACATAAAAGTTTACGACACATACAACGTTGCGGCATTACCTTCATCGCAAAAAAACAATTCCAAACCAACATATAGTCAGGAGATCTCATGTCTACATCAAAAGGGGACGACGGGACGAGAAGAAAAAAAGGATGCAAAATAAAGCATAAAAGGAAATGAGAATTGGAAAATATGTTCATATTTAAACTCACATTCCGATCTGTTGACTCAGATCGCCGATGTCTTCTTTTTATACCCACCGTGGGAGGGGAGGAGGGGATAATACGGGTGATAGGTGTTACGGTTCGTGACACTTAAGAAGAACCCGGGGGGGGGGGGGCGGAGGCAGAGGCCTAAAGTCTTTATGCCTTATTGCGTGAGCGCACATCATACAAAAACACGCTCAACGACATTCATCATTCGTTTACATGGTATGTGCAAAGGGTTTTATAAGAAGAGGAGAGAGAGAGAGGAGATAGAAGAAAGAGAGAGAAGAGAGGGAGAAAGGGGAGACAGAGCACAGAGGAGAGAAAATCAAATCAAATCAAAACAAATCAACTTTATTGGTTTCCAAAATTTGGGGGCGCAGGGCCCTTTTTACATTCGGCCCTTTCCATCACTTTGTCTTTTGTTCATCAAAGCATTATGCATTTACATGGAAGAAAATAAACATTGTGAATGAATGTTTTTAACTAAACAAGGCTAATTAAAAAGTTATGAGGCCCTCTCCCACCTACCCATACATCACCCCACCCACACACACCCCCACCTATCCATACTCACCCCACCCCCACCCACCCCCACCTAATCCTACATCACCCCACCCCACACACACCCCCACCTATCCATACATCACCCCCCCCACACACACCCCCCCCTATCCATACATCCCCCACCCACACACACACCCATCTATCCTTACACCCCCCACCCACACCCCCACCCCCCCATCCTTACATCACCCCACCCCACACACACCCCACCTATCCATACATCCCCCACCCAAAACACCCCCACATATCCTTCATCACCCCCCCACACACCCCCACCCATCCTTAACACCCGCCCCCACACACACCCCCCTTTCCCACACCGCGCGCACCAAGGACAACCCACCCCCACCTACCGACACCCGCACACCAAAGGGGCAATACATACCCCCACTATCTTAATACCCCACCCACACAACACCCCCACCTATCCTTACATCTCCCCACCCACACAACACCCCCACGCTATCCTTACTCCCCCCCACACAAAACCCCCCCCTTCCTTACATCACCCACCCACACACTCCACCCCCCCCACCCCCGCGCACCAAGGGGCACAACACCCCCCCCCCCCTACCGACACACACGCACACCAAGGGACACATACATACCCCAACCTTCCTTTACATCATCCCACCCACACAACACCCCCACCTATCCGTACATCACCCCACACACACACATACCCCACCTATCCTTACATCCCCCCACCCACAGCACCACACCCCACCTACCCACACATGCGTGCACCAAGGGACACATACACACCCCCACCTACCAACACACACGCACACCAAGGGACACATACATACCCCACCAACCGACCCATCCCCCTCCCGCACATTCCCCCACCCACCACACACTGCCCTCACCTGATCCCCCAACCAAAACACACTCGCCACCCACAAACATTCCCCACCAACCCACACATCCCACGCCCATCCACATCCTACCCCACACATCCTCTCCCCACCCACACCTAAAACCAACCATTCCCCCAGCCACATCTCCATCGACAACATATTCCCCACCCACACACACACACCACACAATCCCCCACCAACCCACACATCGCACATCCACTCACACATCCCCAAAACCATACACACACATCCCCACCAACTGACATGTCCCTACCCCCCCCCCCCCCCACACACACACACACACATCTCCCTAACCACCCCTACATCCCCAATCCACTCACACACACCCCACCACCCACACATACAACTTCCACCCACCCACACATGACTTAACCTAATCCCTCACCACACAATCCCCCCACCCGCACATCACTTACACCCCCTACCACGCACTATTCCCACCCACGCACCACACACACACATATCCCTCACCAACACCTCCCACTTACACACCACACACATATTCCCCACCCAGATACCACACAATATTCCCACCCACACCCACACAGATACCCTTACCCATCCACCCCACATACCCCCACTCACACACGACAAAAATCCCCCACCCACACACACATATCTCACCCACACAATATCACCAACCAACACACCACACACCTCTCCCCACCCACACACGCATTCCCTACCCGTCCACCAACACACACTCACTCACGCATACATCCTCCACTATGCACCACACACCCCCACCCACCCCCAACCAAACATCTCTCGATCACAATACCCCTACCCCCACACACATCCTCCACCCACTCACACATCCCACCCCGACACATACAACTCCCTCACCCACCTACACATCCCTAAGCCACTCACACACCCCACCCTCACATTCCCCACCTACACACACACATCTCCCACCCACACTCCATTCTTCCCCCAACCACCACAATCCCCTGCTCACCCACACATATACCCCACCCATATGCACATTCCCCGCACCCATCACACACATCCCCCACACCACACACTATCCACCACCATTACCACCACAAACATACCCTCCACCCACACATCATTCACACATCCCGGCAACACACCGCACACATATCTCAAACCCACACACCATACACTTCTCCCCACCCGCCCTTCCATCCCAAATCCACCCAACACAATCCCCTACCCACACAACCCCGCCTCCCACACATACTTCCTCAAACCATCCACACATCTCCACCCACATAAACACACATCCCCGCATCCGTCCCATACACATATCCTCCACCCATACACACATCCCCCACACCCATTCCAACACCCCTACTTTCACCCCCACACATCCATCCACACATCCCACCAACACCCACAAATACCACTACCCACCAAAACCCACACACCCCAACCCATCCAAATGCATACCCCCACCCACACACCCCCACCCACACATATCCCCACACTCGCACACATCCTCCACATACACTCACACTTCCTCACATCTAGACACATACAAAATATCTCACGTTAGTATTGAAATTAGTATGAACAAACTCCCACACTTTACTCACACACATACACTGACACTTGTCATGAGCAGTCTCATAAAAATGTTAAACATGGAGGAAAAATGTGTACATAAAATGTATGTGACGTAAAAATAGTGATGCTCTCTCTCTCTCTCTCTCTCTCTCTCTCTCTCTCTCTCTTCTCTCTCTCTCTCTCTCTCACACACACACACACACACACACGCATTCACTCTCACGCTCACACATTCACTCTTCTGCTCATTCATTCACTCTCACGCATTCACTCTCACGCTCACTCATTCACTCTCCCGCTCACTCATTCACTCTCCCGCTCACTCATTCACTTTCCCCGTTCACTCATTCACTCTCCCGCTCACTCATTCACTCTCCCGCTCACTCGTTCTGGTCTTTCATTCACACTCACTGACTCACTCACTCAAACTACAGTAATGAACATGAGTTTATATTATGCATGATAAAATCAATTGGTATTTAACTGATAATATGACAGATGAGAATACACAAACATATGGATTCGCGTGTTACATGACATGCATCTGCTCAGCTCTCTCTCTCTCTCTCTCTCTCTCTCTCTCTCTCTCTCTCTCTCTCTCTCTCTCTCTCTCTCTCTCTGTATTCTTTCATATACACACACACACACTAACACATCAACTCTCCCACTGTCTCACTCTCTAACACACAATCCTTCACACACACACACACTCACTCTCTCAATCACACTCTCTCACACATACACATACACATGAACGCATGCACGCACGCATACACTCCCTCACTCACTCTCACACATACACGTACGAATGCATGCACTGACACATTCCCCCACCATTTCTCGCTCAATCACTCTCTCCACACACACGCATGCACGTGCGCACACACGCATTCATTCTCTCCCTCTCACTGACACCCACTTTCTCTCTCTCTCTCTCTCTCTCTCTCTGTCTCTCTCTTTCTCTCTCTCTCTCTCTCTCTCTCTCTCTCTCTCTCTCTCGCTCCCACACGCACACACATATATAGTGAACAATTATAGTTAAACAATTATAATGAACAATTATACTGAACAATTATACTTGATTATACATGAGAGAGAGAGAGAGAGAGAGAGAGAGAGAGAGAGAGAGAGAGAGAGAGAGAGAGAGAGAGAGATTGCTGGTGTAAGATTATTTTGAGAGGGAGAGAGAGGGAGAGAGACATATATACCTGTGCATATACAAACACATACACATATGTACTTGTGTGTATGCGCATGCACGCACAACCGCATATACAGTATAGTTGCTGACTGGTTAGGGGATTATTGGGTCCGGGGAGAGTAGTGATATCATTGCGGGTGCAGACTATATTGTGACGAAAGGAGTGATAAGAGTGGTAATACGGGATGCCCCAGGTAACTATTGGTTCGGTCACTCTGTGAAACCCCCACACCCCCCATGGTCAGACTATAGCTTCAGCACAGACAGTACAGAGAATGGACAATATCTCAATCACAGACAGTACAGAGATTAGACAATGTCTCAATCACAGACAGTACAGAGAGTAGACAATGTCTCAATCACAGACAGTACAGAGATTAGACAATGTCTCAATCACAGACAGTACAGTGAGTAGACAATGTCTCAAGCTCAGACAGTACAGAGAATGGTCAATATCTGAAGCCCAGGCTGTACCCAGAAACGATTCCACTTGATATAATCGACAAAGTGATCGATGGAAAACATGAAAGCTGTTCACAGAATCATTTGATGTGGTTTTATACTGTTTGATGGGGTTCGGCGAGGTAAAAGCTCCGTCTAAAATCTCTTTCGAGTATCAATTTTAAATCACAGTGTTTACTGGAATGCCGACCCAGGATTACATGATTCACCAGAGGCGCAGTTTTCAAATATTGATGCAGTAAATCGTCTGCCGGAGATAACAATTTTAGCTGGCCATCACCGTGTGCTGGGTGCACTGGGTCCACTACAGTTCCTGGCAGCCATCTTGTCCTGGGTCCACTGGGTTCACTGGGTCTACTGGGTCCACTGGGTCTACTGGGATCACTGGGTCTATTGGGTTCAATGGGGTCACTAGATCCCCTACAGTTCCTGGTAGCCATCTTGTGCTAGGTTCACTGGGTCCACTGGGTCCACTAAGGTAACCTGGGTTCACTAGGTCACTGGGTTCACTGGATCACTGGGTCTACAGGGTCCACTTGGGAACCATGACAAACTACACACATATTTAGTTTCAATGGAAATTCCACCGGGCCGACAGCCAAGGTGGCAGGTGGTCTCTGAGAGACTTGTGACTTCACCGGTTTGACAGGTGGTATGTCGGAGACAAGTGACTTCACATGTTTGCCAAGTGGTATGTCGGAGACAAGTGACTTCACATGTTTGCCAAGTGGTATGTCGGAGACAAGTGACTTCACATGTTTGCCAAGTGGTATGTCGGAGACAGGTGACTTCACATGTTTGCCAAGTGGTATGTCGGAGACAAGTGACTTCACATGTTTGCCAAGTGGTATGTCGGAGACAAGTGACTTCACATGTTTGCCAAGTGGTATGTCGGAGACAAGTGACTTCACATGTTTGCCAAGTGGTATGTCGGAGACAGGTGACTTCACATGTTTGCCAAGTGGTATGTCGGAGACAGGTGACTTCACATGTTTGCCAAGTGGTATGTCGGAGACAAGTGACTTCACATGTTTGCCAAGTGGTATGTCGGAGACAAGTGACTTCACATGTTTGCCAAGTGGTATGTCGGAGACAAGTGACTTCACATGTTTGCCATAGTGGTATGTCGGAGACAAGTGACTTCACATGTTTGCCAAGTGGTATGTCGGAGACAAGTGACTTCACATGTTTGCCAAGTGGTATGTCGGAGACAAGTGACTTCACATGTTTGCCAAGTGGTATGTCGGAGACAAGTGACTTCACATGTTTGCCAAGTGGTATGTCGGAGACAAGTGACTTCACATGTTTGCCAAGTGGTATGTCGGAGACAAGTGACTTCAACATGTTTGCCAAGTGGTATGTCGGAGACAGGTGACTTCACATGTTTGCCAAGTGGTATGTCGGAGACAAGTGACTTCACATGTTTGCCAAGTGGTATGTCGGAGACAAGTGACTTCACATGTTTGCCAAGTGGTATGTCGGAGACAAGTGACTTCACATGTTTGCCAAGTGGTATGTCGGAGACAGGTGACTTCACAAACGTCTATCTATATGAATCATTTGATTTGTCCCGTTGGCATCATTTACATTGTTTCTTTCGTCTGCTTGTTCTTGCTGGTGCCTCCATGGAGGAGAGTCCATAAAACCGAGATGTGCATTCCTCCAGCTCAAAGGTCTGTGTCAAGCTGACCTCCAACAGACACGCCCATGCAAAGTCACGCCCTCGCTACCCCCGACACGCTCACACAAGGTCACTTCCTATCTACCCCGACAAGCCCACACGAGGTCATGGCTCTCTCTACATCCACCCCAGACACGCCCACACAAGATCACACCCCTCTCTACTCACCGATACGCCCACACAAGATCACACCCCTCTCTACTCCCCGATACGCCCACACAAGATCACACCCCTCTCTATTCCCCGACACGCCCACACAAGGTCACGCCCATCTCTAACCCAAGACACGCTCACACAAGGTCACGCCCCTCTCTACCCCGGCAAGCCCAAACAAGGTCACGCTCCTCTTTACCCCGACAAGCCCACACAAGGTCACGCCAATCTCTATCTCAAGACACGCCCTCATAAGGTCACGCCCCTCTTTACCCCCGACACGCCCACACAAGTTCACGGCACTCTCTTCCCCCACCCACCAGACACGCCCACAAAGATCACACGCTCTCTATTGCTTTCGTGAGAAGTCAATGTTTTAGTCCAACTGCCCGGTATATGACACCATCCAAGTGCCCGGTATTTGACACCATCCAACTGCCCGGTATATGACACCATCCAACTGCCCGGTATATGACACCATCCAAGTGCCCGGTATATGACACCATCCAACTGCCCAGTATATGACACCATCCAACTGCCTGGTATATGACACCATCCCATTGTCCGGTATATGACACCATCCAACTGCCCAGTATATGACAACATCCAACTGCCCGGTATATGACACCATCCAACTGCCCAGTATATGACACCATCCAACTGCCCGGTATATGACACCATCCAACTGCCCGGTATGTGACACCATCCAAGTGCCAGATATATGACACCATCCAACTGCCCGGTATATGAAACCAACCAAGTGCCCGGTGTATGACACCATCCAAGTGCCCGGTGTATGACACCATCCAACTGCCCGGTACATGACACCATCCAACTGCCCGGTATATGACACCGTCCAACTACCCGGTATATGACACCATCCAACTGCCTGGTATATGACACCATCCAACTGCCCGGTATATGACACCATCCAACTGCCCAGGATATGACACCATCCAACTGCCTGGTATATGACACCATCCAACTGCCCGGTATATGAAACGATCCAACTACCCAGTATATGACATGATCCAACTGCCCGGTATATGACACCATCCAACTGCCCGGTATATGACACAATCCAACTGCCCGGTATATGACACCATCCAACTGCCCGGTATATGACACCAACCAACTGCCCGGTATATGACACCATCCAAAAGCCCAGTATATAACACCATCCAACTACCCGGTATATGACACCATCCAACTGCCCGGTATATGACACCATCCAACTGCCCGGTATATGAAACCATCCGACTGCCCGGTATATGACACGATCCCACTGCTCGGTATATGACACCATCCAACTGCCTGGTATATAACACGATCCAACTACTCGGTATATGACACCATCCAACTGCCCGGTATATGACACCATCCAACTGACCAGTATATGACACCATCCAACTGCCCGGTATATGACACCATCCAACTGCCCGGTATATGACACATCCAACTGACCGGTATATGACACCATCCAACTGCCCGGTATATGACACCATCCAACTGACCGGTAAATGACACCATCCAACTGACCGGTATATGACACCATTCAACTGCCCGGTATATGACACCATCCAACTACACAGTATATGACACCATCCATGTGCCTGGTATATGACACGATCTAACTACATGGTATATGACACCATCCAAGTGCCCGGTATATAACACCATCCGACTGCCCAGTATATGACACCGTCCAACTGCCCGGTATATAACACCATCCAACTGCCCGGTATATGACACGATCCCACTGCCCGGTATATGACACCATCCAACAGCCCGGTACATAATACCATCCAACTGCCCAGTATATGACGCCATCCAACTACACGGTATATGACACCATCCAAGTGACCGGTATATGACACCATCCAAGTGCCCGGTATATGACACGATCTAACTACCCGGTATATGACACCATCCAAGTGCCCGGTATATGACACCATCCAACTGCACGGTATATGACACCATCCAACTGCCCAGTGTATGACATCATTCAACTGGCAGTATATGACACCATCCAACTCCCCGGTATATAACACCATCCAACTACCCGGTATATGACACCATCCAAGTACCCGATATATGAAACCATCCAAGTTCCTGGTATATGACACCATCCAACTACCCGGTATATGACACGATCCAACTACCCAGTATATGACACAATCCAACTGCCCGGTATATGACACCATCATATTGCCCAGTATATGACACCATCCAACTACCCGGTATATGACGCCATCCAACTACCGGGTATATGACACCATCCAATTCCCCGGTATATGACGCCATCCAACTACCCGGTATATGACACCATCTAATTGCCCGGTATATGACACCATCCAATTTCCCGGTTTATGACACCCTCCAACCACCCGGTATATGACGCCATCCAAGTGCCCAGTATATGACACCATCCAAGTGCCTGGTATATGACACAATCTAACTACCCGGTATATGACACCATCCAAGTGCCCAGTATATGACACCATCCAACAGCCCGGTATATGACACCATCCAACTACCCGGTATATGACACCATCCAATTGCCTGGAATATGACACCATCCAATTGAACGGTATATGACACCATCAAACTACCCAGTATATGACACCATCCAATTGCCCGGTATATGACCCCATCCAACTACCTGGTATATGACACCATCCAACTACCCGGTATATGACACCATCCAACTACCCAGTATATGACACCCTCCAACTACCCGGTATATGACACCATCCAACTACCCAGTATATGACACCATCCAAGTGCCAAGTATATGACCCCATCCAACTACCTGGTATATGACACAATCCAACTACCTGGTATATGACACCATCCAACTACCCGTTATATGACACCATCCAACTACCCAGTATATGACACCATCCAACTACCCGGTATATGACACCATCCAATTGCCCGGTATATGACACCATCCAACTACCCGGTATATGACCCCATCCAACTACCCGGTATATGACACCATCCAACTACCCGGTATATGACACCATCCAACTACCCAGTATATGACACCATCCAACTACCCAGTATATGACACCATCCAACTATCAGGTATATGACACCATCCAAGTGCCCAGTATGTGACACCATCCAACTAACCTTTATATGACACAATCCAAGTGCCCGGTATATGACACCATCCAACTACCTGGTATATGACACCATCCAACTACCTGGTATATGACACCATCCAACTACCCGGTATATGACACCATCCAACTACCCGGTATATGACACTATCGAACTACCTGGTATATGACACCATCCAACTGCCCGGTATATGACACCATCCAACTGCCCAGTATATGACACCATCCAACTGCCTGGTATATGACACCATCCAACTGCCCGGTATATGACACGATCCAACTGTCCGGTATATGAGACCATCCAACTGTCCAGTATATGACACCATCCAACTGTGCTGGTATATGACACCATCCAACTGTGCCGGTATATGACACCATCCAACTGTCCAGTATATGACACCATCCAACTGCCCGGTATATGACACCATCCAACTACCTGGTATATGACACCATCCAACTGTCCGGTATATGACACCATCCAACTGTCCGGTATATGACACCATCCAACTGTGCGGTATATGACACGATCCAACTGTCCGGTATATGACACCATCCAACTGTGCAGTATATGACACCATCCAACTGCCCGGTATATGACACCATCCAACTGTGCCAGTATATGACACCATCCAACTGCCCGGTATATGACACCATCCAACTGTCCGGTATATGACACCATCCAACTGTGCGGTATATGACACCATCCAACTGTCCGGTATATGACACCATCCAACTACCCGTTGTATGACACCATCCAACTACCCGGTATATGACGCCATCCATCTACCCAGTATATGACACCATCCAACTGCCCGGTATATGACACCATCCAACTGTCCGGTATATGACACCATCCAACTGCCCAGTATATGAAACCATCCAACTGCCCAGTATATGACACCATCCAACTGCCCGGTATATGACACCATCCAACTGGCTGGTATATGACATGATCCAAGTGCCCGGTATATGACAACATCCAACTACCCGGTATATGACACCATCCAATTGCCCGGTATATGACATGATCCAAGTGCCCGGTATATGACACCATCCAACTGCCCGGTATATGACACCATCCAACTACCCTGTTGTGTAGCGGGGTAGGGGTATCCCCTATCAAAGGAACGAACCAACATACGAACATTATTTTCAAAGGGTAACAAATTGGGCACGCAGGCCCGTCTTACATTCGGCCCTTCCAATCACTCGTCTTTCGTTCATCTGTGCATAGTGCATTCACACAGAAAAAAAAGTATTGTCACATGAATGTTGTAAGCATAAACAATGCATGTTACCATGTTATGAGACAAATCCCCCACCCACCCACCCATCCCTATACATCCGCGTGTCCCCCACACACACATCCACCACCCAACCACACACATACCCACAGGCTACATACATGACCCCATCCATCCACCCATCCCCAACCCACAAATCCCACACACACCCCCACATACACCATCTCCCCACCCACACACACACATCGTCCACCCACCACACATCCTCTACCACACATCCCCCAGCCACCCACACACAAACCCAGGCACACATGCATGCAATCACCCATCCATACCCACCCACACATTCCCCACCTTCACACATCTCCCCACCCACACGCACACATTCTCCACCCATCCCATAACCTATCAACACTCACCCACCCACATATCCTCCACCACCCACCCACACACCCCAACCATTCAGCCAAACACACATCCCACAACCACATATCCAACACCCACACACACATATTCCCGCCAACTCACATATCCTGCACTTAACCACACTCAAAAACCGCACCCACCCACACATCCCCCACTTACACACATATCACCCACCCACACAATCTCCCCCACCCACATCCCACACACACACATACACACACATCCCCTCCCACCCCCTACCTACACACACTCACCCTCCCACACATCCTCCACCCACCCATTCGCCAACCCCCCCCCCCCTCCCCCGCGCTACCCCGATCTCCAATCCCCAATCACACATCCCTTAAGTACACATCTCACCACCCATACACTCACACACACACATCGCCCCACTCATACACACATCCTCACCCATCAACACATTCCTCATCCAAAAACACACACCAACCACCCACATACACCCCACCACACAAAGGACAGGTAAGGTGCCTCCTTCCCTCCGCTAGCCTACGGGACACCCTTGGGCAAGGTGGAGTACCCGTTTAGAACCCCGATCAAGGTTACGTGAAGCCTGGGTGCCGGTGGTGGATGAAGATGGAGAACAGCCGACAGATAGTTGTAGGTTATGGTCTCCACCTTCACGACGGTAGGCAGAGGATCTCCTTTTTTGAGGAGACAATGGCTACGGTCACTGACCAGTATGGTCACTGCTGGGAAGGAAAGCAATGGCAAACTACCTTCTTTACAGATGCCAAGAAAATCATGTGTGGACTCATCGATAACGAGAAAAAGAGTGTTGAGGTGCTACATAGATCCTGTACTTTTATATGGATGTGAAGCGTGGACAATGAGCAGTCAAGCTGAAAAACATCTGATGGCTGTATAAATGTGGTTTCTGAGGAAAATGCAAAGAATACCATGGACAGACAGAAAGACCAATGAACAAGTCCTTCAAGAAACAAATGATTAGAGTCATTAGACTTAGACATTCAACAATTTTTGGGCATGTTATAAGAAGAAATGAATTAGAGAACTTGGTGACAACTGGCAAGATCGAAGCGGAGAGACCAAGGGGAAGACAAAGAAGTAAATACCTGGATGGTTTGGCCACGTGGCATGGTCAAGACAACAACAACAACAATAAAACTTTATTTTCTAAGGGTTAAGAATTGGGCACGCAGGCCCGTCTTACATTCTGCCCTTCTATCACTCTCTTTCATACATTATATCATTCCGACAGAAACACGGAGCTGATCCACGACTCTGGTGATCGAGTGAGGTGGCAAAACATGACCGCCCACGCTTACCGTCATGGCACATGATGGATGGATGGCACTATCCTGTCGTCAGCCCACCGGAAGTGTCAGCACGCTGACCTTGGATTTAGAGACCAATATTTCTTGTGAACATTCCCACCTCTTAGCTGGAATCAGGGAGTTGAGGCGGACACCGTGGAGCCAGGCCGCTCCGCCTCTGTGGTCTAAACTCCATGCTCCGGTTGATTTTGTCAATATGTGTCATTACTGTATGCACGAGTGCCGGATGATTCCGGCCGCACTTGAAAACAAAAACCTCCCCTCCAGGCCCAAAGAAGAGAACTACATTTTGCAAATAAGAGACAAAAACAACAGCCTCAGCCAGAAAAAAGATGGCGGGGCAAAAAGTCAGAGATAACCCAAGTGGCTGCAAAATGCCATAATTTGTAAATGGGCCAGATTCCATTAAAAAGCTGGGCTCTTATCCGCGGGGCACGTACGAGAGGGGCCGGATGTGGAGGGGGAGGCGGCCCAACATGGCGAATGTTGTATACAAGTTGAGAGATTTCCAGGGAATATTGGCCCGGGGGTGGAGTGGATTCGGGGGGTGGGGGGGGGGCGCTACACCCGTAGTTAATATCTGACAGAAGACTGCAACAAAGAGGTATGTGATACAGCTTATATCACACATAACGCAACAACGAGGTATGTGATACAGCTTATATCACACATAATGCAACAACGAGGTATGTGATACAGCTTATATCACACAGATTACAACACCAATTGGAAAATGTGGGTAACTGGTGGGACACACCAATTGGGTAATGGGGGTAACTGGTGGGACATGTGTGTAACTTGTGGACATTAGGTAACTGGTGGGATATGTGGGTGACTGAATGGACATGTGGGTAGCTGGTGGAACATGTGGGCAGCTGGTGGGACATTAGGTAACTGATGGAACATGTGGGTGGCTGATGGGACATGTGGGCAGCTGGTGGACAACAACAACAACAACAACAACAACAACAACAACAACAACAACAACAACAACAACAAAAACAACAACAACAACAACAAAATTTAATTTTGAAAGTATTAAGAATTGGGCACGCAGGCCCGTCTAACATTCTGCCCTTTTATCACTCTCTTTCATACATTATACCATTCACACATCATTCACGGCTAACTGAAAACAGTAACAATATAAAAGATATGCATTATAAAGGCATGTGGAAAATGAAAAATCAATACTACACGACTCAGTAATAGTAATAACTGGTGTGGCACGTGTTATTAGCTATGTGGAATATACTGGCCTACCAAAAGGGGACTGGCTGTTATACTAGAGTTTTATTATTATTATTACTTCTATTATTAAGGGGGAAGGTAATCCGTACTGAGATAGTGTTCAAATAATTTGCCATTATATGTATAGGGATTGATGATGTCTTTTATTTCATGTGGAAGATTGTTCCACAGCTGAGCTGCAGAGTATGTTAAGCTTGTTTTGTATAAGTCTATCCTAGGCTTCGGAATGTATAATCTATTTAATCGTTAACTGTGTCTAGCATTATATTCAAACAATGGCCAAAGGTAATTTGGGGCATTCCGATGTAGGATTTTGTGAATTAGTTTGGCCTTATTGAAAAGCAGACGTTTGCGGAGTGGTAGTAACTGAAGGCATTTATGCAGGCTAGGATTGTAAGTTAAATGTTTGCTATAAATTAAACTCATGGCCCCTTTCTGGATTGAGTAAAGTCGCTTGGTGCTTGAATTGGAACAACCGTACCAGATTGTAGAGCAGTAGTCAAAATGTCTCTGTATGTGAGATGTATAGAATATTTTCCTTGTGTCCTCATCAAGGAAATTTTAAATTTTGGCGAGTTGGTAGACTTTTTTCGCTGTTTGTTTAGTGAGCGCCTGAACGTGAAGTTTAAAGGTTAGATTTCTATCAATGATGAGGCCTAATGTTTTGTGCTCAATTACACTTTCTACTGGCATGTTATCGATGTGAAGTTGAAGTGATTTGTGTGAATTTAGAGTTTGTAGTCTTTGTCTGGTTGTTAATAATATAGATTTTGTTTCAGTGATGTTAATTTACATACGGTTCGCATAGCTCCACCTAACTACATTATTTAATTCTTGTTGCAAAGACGACTCCAGCAAATTACTGCTTTCAGCGTTTGTATACACTGTACAGTCGTCTGCAAATAGATCGCAGGACGACGAAAGATGCAAAGGTAGATCATTAATATATATGGCGAATAATAGAGGGCCAAGAATAGAGCCTTGCGGTACTCCAGTATTGAAGGTAGTGGTTTGGGACAGAGATTTATTGTATGATACTACTTGATTTCTGTTTTACAGAAAAGATGTTATTAGCGTCACAACATTAGGGCCAATTTTCATTGTCTCTAGTTTTTTAATTAAAATGGCATGGTCTATCATATCAAATGCTTTTCTGAAATCGATAAACACAGCTCCACATAGATTGTTGTTATTTATATTGGTAACTGGTGGGACATATGAGTGGCTGGTGGAACAGATAGTTTGAAGTCGCACGAACACCTACACAGGTTGGGAGGGGGAGGGGGAATGAAATGCTAGAACTGGCCTTTAGACGGTACAGCCTCCCCTCACGAGTTACACAGGTCGGACACTTGGAGTCTGCTACGTGACACTTGTCAGGGAATTCAATGTGTTCGAATCACTGTGGTTGACCAGATTCATTCGGAGTTCATTCCCCTGGCCCGTTGTCAGTACACGTGACCTTGTATGGCCGCCTGTGTAATATTCCTGCCAACTATTGATCGAACGTCACGTGTGTAGTATGACTAACAACAACAACAACAACCAACAACAACAACCAACAACAACAACAAAAACACAGAAGCAGGGGTGGTAGCAGCAACAACAACAGTGGTAAATGTAATAGTGATGGTGGTGGAAGTGTGTTAGCAACAGTAATAGTGTTAGCATCGATTGTGGTGGTAAATCTGTTTTTGTGTGTGTCGTAAATCTTTTATGTAAAGCTGCACTACTTTGTGTCATTTTATATTGTTTACATATTCAAAGCTTTACCGCAGTTCCACCCAATTTTATTCATATTTGTGGTGGTAATAGTTGTAGCAGCAGTACACCAACAATAATATACTGCTCAAACAATAAAAGAAATGCAACATTATTGCGGTTTAAATTGCAAACTTGCACCAATGTTTTATTGACGATGCTGGTTCGCCCACTGCAGTCGGTAGTGGCGATGCCTGTCCGTAAGAACAGGACCTCTGTAAGGTCCCTTGGCCTAAATATCAGCGTCGCGTAGCCAATTCCCGACCGTTTGATCTGAAATTCGCCGAGCTCCTGGCATTAACTGGACTGTGGAGGACGCAGATGTAAATCGACTCGTAAGGTGACGCAGCCGCATGAAGCGGTCTTCGGCAGCAGTTGTGATTCTGGGTCTTCCACTGCGCCACCAGTCTGCCACTGAGCCAGTTTCTTGAAATCGCCCGTAAAGGCGACCAATGGTTCTTCTAACTACATTAAATTCTCTGGCTACTACACTTTGTGACTGTCCAGCTTGTAAACGTCCAATGATGATGAGTCGTTGTTCTGTAGTGATATGAACCATACTTGCGGAATGAATTTTCAACTGAATTTATTCGAGGAACGTCAATATGTTTTAGGCATTCAATAATATGATCAGAGAGTTTTGTGTTCAGTAAGTTTCACGGGATCATCATGAACCTGTCACGAGTTATTGTAAAAAAATAATAATATTGTTTTGACCTTGATCTCTCTCATGACCTCACGAATCATGAGGTGAGTACCATTCAGGTAACCACGAGAAGATAATGACCAGATGGACACAGTCGATAGGTTGGCTGATGTCCAATTAGCGAATATCTTTTATAAAAGTAACACCAAAAATTATGCGTCTCTTTTTTTTTTTTTTGAACAGTATAGTATTAGTAGTAATATTAGTAGCTGATCGCCGTGGCAAAAGGCTTGCGGACACGATTCTTAAGCCCTCTTACCCGTGTTCAAAACACAGCGGCGACCGATTTAGCAGCAGACCACGTTGCGCTGGGTTTTAAACGAATCGGTATGGGAGCCGGTCGTTCAGAAAGCAATGGCAAACTACTGAACATAAACGTGCCAAGACATCAACAACAGAAGTAAAAATCTATTGTTGACAGCGACGTCCTGTAAAACGGATATGCGAAAAAAGTAGTATTAGCAGTAATAGTAACATTAGCAGCTGTAGTGGTAGTAATAGTAGTAGCAGCAGAAGCAGCAGCAGCAGTTTGTAGTGTAGTAGTATAGTAGTAGTAGTATAGGGGAAATAT
>JACEFZ010000968.1:0-18690 GCA_014155875.1 Cepaea nemoralis
GGAATTATTACCAAAAAAATTTTAAATAAATTATACCCTCCCGGGATAAATTAAAAATTAAAAACTATAGAAAAATTTATAAAACTTAAAGAAAAAAAACTCATGACTTGTTACACTTAAATAACAAAATCATATCACAGCCATAGTGTCAGGTCTGGGATCCCTGCCCCAGATCCTGAGTTGCCCTTGTATTCACTGACTATCTTTCAGGTCAGTCATACCTGTGCCGGTCGAGCACAGCTGTGGTGGCCATCCACCATTACACTTTCCCACAGCTACGGTGGGTCCCGTGTACCTTGTCCCGTGACGACTTAAGTCACTTCATCCAATGTAGCAAACCTCCAGACTCCACTACCAAACTCTGACTCCACCGTTTTTTTTTTTTTTTTTTTTTTTTGGGGGGGGGGGGGGTTATTCCCTTCATATACTACTACTTCACGGCAGTACTCCAAGTACTCCATGAACCGAGTCAGGGTTCCAAAAGAGTAGAATATTAGAGACAGAAACGGTTAGGTTCAAACCTCGATCTATCTAGACACCACGGCCTCGAATTACGGAGTGCCGCACCACCCTCGATCGGGTAGGTTCATTCATCGGATCTGAACGAACGCATTGGGTCGGACCTATTACCGATCGGGTTGGGGGTACCGGCCTACCTCCCGCTCAGCTACCTAGACAAACGTATGATGGAACACGCACGGTCATCCTAGCGGACGGACGTGACAACAAGCAGTAACAATAGTATCATGAATACTTCTTATCAACTGTTATCCTACCGATGCAACACCATTCGGCTTACGCGGAATAACACTGCTATCTGCACACAGCAAATACACCACTGCTGATCTCACCTTGATTCCTCGAAACATCACCATCACTGATAGCACAATTAAGTTACCATTCTAATGTCCCGAAGCACATTACACATCTCTAATAATAAGCTCTACCTTATCATTTACAGCGTCTAGCATGTTGATGTAATGACTGACAAACTGTCGCCTTGCCTGCGTAATTAATAAACCAAACCAGTAACTGCTACACACTGTAAAGCACATCGTTCGGCCTATTTTATTTACACACCACTCGCTGTGGAATACGGCTTGTTCCGCCAGGTAACACATTACATTGCTGATCGATAAAGCCTACTTAAATATGCAAACCGCCAACTGTAACGGATAACTCTACGCGACAACTCAATTTTGCGACGGCAATTAATTCATTCCGGGAACTCAGCACGGCATCACGACAACAATTAAATAATAGAATAAGTATTCAACTAACCTGTGATTGAAGAATCACAACCTTGACTGCAGATGTCCGCACTGGCCGCGAATATTGACATCAAGTTACATCAGCCTGTTGGCTGCGATCTGCCTACGCTGAGGTTTGGTGGGCGACTGCTCACGACAAAGTCAGTGCGCCTTCCACTCGCCTACACGGGCCGCGTGACTTTCATGATTCATGAAGAAAACCAGAGTCACGATAAGTTCCACCAACCCGTGCTGCATGTAGCACTCGTGAACTTAGAGATCTTTACTACGTACGCACTTGAGGGAACATTCTAGATTTTTCTATAAATAACTAGAATAGCTCCGCCTTGCACTACGTTTCTAGGGAAATCCCCTATTAATTGATATTAATTTCAAGGGAGACCAACGCCCCGCACTCCCTTCAAAGGGATATTATGCAGAGATCTGACGATCTGTAGGCGTTTCGTCACATATATATATATATATATATATATATATATATATATATATATATATATATATATAGTCTGAGAGAGATGAAAGAGAGACAGAATGATGAGAGGGAGATGGAGAATGAGAGAGAGAGAGAGAGAGAGAGAGAGAGAGAGAGAGAGAGAGAGAGAGAGAGAGAGAGAGAGAGAGAATACCATTGTAACCACCAATATGCTTTGATAGTAATGAAATTTTAGTAATTCCCTCAGGTAATCACAGTTACAATAGAAATAAAGAGCGACGCTGTGAATAGAAGACGCTGAAAAGACATATCAAACTACTTTAGCGCCAGTCATCGGACTGATTAACCTAATGATGATTGTGGTGGTGATGATGAGGATGATGATGATGATGATGATGATGATGATGATGATGATGATGATGATGATGATGATGTAATGATGATGATGATGATGATGATGATGATGTAATGATGATGATGATGATGATGATGATGATGATGATGATGATGATGATGATGATGATGATGATGATGATGATGATGATGATGATGATGATGATGATGATGATGATGATGATGATGATGATGATGATGATGATGATGATGATGATGATGATGATGATGATGATGATGATGATGATGATGATGATGATGATGATGATGATGATGATGATGATGATGATGATGATGATGATGATGATGATGATGATGATGATGATGATGATGATGATGATGATGATGATGATGATGATGATGATGATGATGATGATGATGATGATGATGATGATGATGATGATGATGATGATGATGATGATGATGATGATGATGATGATGATGATGATGATGATGATGATGATGATGATGATGATGATGATGATGATGATGATGATGATGATGATGATGATGATGATGATGATGATGATGATGATGATGATGATGATGATGATGATGATGATGATGATGATGATGATGATGATGATGATGATGATGATGATGATGATGATGATGATGATGATGATGATGATGATGATGATGATGATGATGATGATGATGATGATGATGATGATGATGATGATGATGATGATGATGATGATGATGATGATGATGATGATGATGATGATGATGATGATGATGATGATGATGATGATGATGATGATGATGATGATGATGATGATGATGATGATGATGATGATGATGATGATGATGATGATGATGATGATGATGATGATGATGATGATGATGATGATGATGATGATGATGATGATGATGATGATGATGATGATGATGATGATGATGATGATGATGATGATGATGATGATGATGATGATGATGATGATGATGATGATGATGATGATGATGATGATGATGATGATGATGATGATGATGATGATGATGATGATGATGATGATGATGATGATGATGATGATGATGATGATGATGATGATGATGATGATGATGATGATGATGATGATGATGATGATGATGATGATGATGATGATGATGATGATGATGATGATGATGATGATGATGATGATGATGATGATGATGATGATGATGATGATGATGATGATGATGATGATGATGATGATGATGATGATGATGATGATGATGATGATGATGATGATGATGATGATGATGATGATGATGATGATGATGATGATGATGATGATGATGATGATGATGATGATGATGATGATGATGATGATGATGATGATGATGATGATGATGATGATGATGATGATGATGATGATGATGATGATGATGATGATGATGATGATGATGATGATGATGATGATGATGATGATGATGATGATGATGATGATGATGATGATGATGATGATGATGATGATGATGATGATGATGATGATGATGATGATGATGATGATGATGATGATGATGATGTGATGATGATGATGATGATGATGATGATGATGATGATGATGATGATGATGATGATGATGATGATGATGATGATGATGATGATGATGATGATGATGATGATGATGATGATGATGATGATGATGATGATGATGATGATGATGATGATGATGATGATGATGATGATGATGATGATGATGATGATGATGATGATGATGATGATGATGATGATGATGATGATGATGATGATGATGATGATGATGATGATGATGATGATGATGATGATGATGATGATGATGATGATGATGATGATGATGATGATGATGATGATGATGATGATGATGATGATGATGATGATGATGATGATGATGATGATGATGATGATGATGATGATGATGATGATGATGATGATGATGATGATGATGATGATGATGATGATGATGATGATGATGATGATGATGATGATGATGATGATGATGATGATGATGATGATGATGATGATGATGATGATGATGATGATGATGATGATGATGATGATGATGATGATGATGATGATGATGATGATGATGATGATGATGATGATGATGATGATGATGATGATGATGATGATGATGATGATGATGATGATGATGATGATGATGATGATGATGATGATGATGATGATGATGATGATGATGATGATGATGATGATGATGATGATGATGATGATGATGATGATGATGATGATGATGATGATGATGATGATGATGATGATGATGATGATGATGATGATGATGATGATGATGATGATGATGATGATGATGATGATGATGATGATGATGATGATGATGATGATGATGATGATGATGATGATGATGATGATGATGATGATGATGATGATGATGATGATGATGATGATGATGATGATGATGATGATGATGATGATGATGATGATGATGATGATGATGATGATGATGATGATGATGATGATGATGATGATGATGATGATGATGATGATGATGATGATGATGATGATGATGATGATGATGATGATGATGATGATGATGATGATGATGATGATGATGATGATGATGATGATGATGATGATGATGATGATGATGATGATGATGATGATGATGATGATGATGATGATGATGATGATGATGATGATGATGATGATGATGATGATGATGATGATGATGATGATGATGATGATGATGATGATGATGATGATGATGATGATGATGATGATGATGATGATGATGATGATGATGATGATGATGATGATGATGATGATGATGATGATGATGATGATGATGATGATGATGATGATGATGATGATGATGATGATGATGATGATGATGATGATGATGATGATGATGATGATGATGATGATGATGATGATGATGATGATGATGATGATGATGATGATGATGATGATGATGATGATGATGATGATGATGATGATGATGATGATGATGATGATGATGATGATGATGATGATGATGATGATGATGATGATGATGATGATGATGATGATGATGATGATGATGATGATGATGATGATGATGATGATGATGATGATGATGATGATGATGATGATGATGATGATGATGATGATGATGATGATGATGATGATGATGATGATGATGATGATGATGATGATGATGATGATGATGATGATGATGATGATGATGATGATGATGATGATGATGATGATGATGATGATGATGATGATGATGATGATGATGATGATGATGATGATGATGATGATGATGATGATGATGATGATGATGATGATGATGATGATGATGATGATGATGATGATGATGATGATGATGATGATGATGATGATGATGATGATGATGATGATGATGATGATGATGATGATGATGATGATGATGATGATGATGATGATGATGATGATGATGATGATGATGATGATGATGATGATGATGATGATGATGATGATGATGATGATGATGATGATGATGATGATGATGATGATGATGATGATGATGATGATGATGATGATGATGATGATGATGATGATGATGATGATGATGATGATGATGATGATGATGATGATGATGATGATGATGATGATGATGATGATGATGATGATGATGATGATGATGATGATGATGATGATGATGATGATGATGATGATGATGATGATGATGATGATGATGATGATGATGATGATGATGATGATGATGATGATGATGATGATGATGATGATGATGATGATGATGATGATGATGATGATGATGATGATGATGATGATGATGATGATGATGATGATGATGATGATGATGATGATGATGATGATGATGATGATGATGATGATGATGATGATGATGATGATGATGATGATGATGATGATGATGATGATGATGATGATGATGATGATGATGATGATGATGATGATGATGATGTCGAGATGGAAAAAAAATTGAGATAATGTTGATTATAACAGCTATATGGGAGCTACGGTAGCGTAGGGGCTAGACGCTCGCCTGTCGGTCCGGTAGTCATAGGTTCGAGTCCGCACGTGGGCCGGATTTTATAAACTGAGGTTGGCTCCCAGGTCGATCCAGCCTAAAATATGTGCCAAGAAATGTTTGAGAAGTAAAGGCGGCCGGCGGGACACTAACTATATCACCACCTACCCGACTTATCGTTGGTCTATACAAATATGGGTCTAGCATTATATACCCTAAACAAGCTGAACGGCGCATAAATGCCTTTGAATATAAATGTTATAGACGAGTTCTAAGAATATCTTGGGTAAAGAAAAGAACAAATGCATCCATACTTCAAGAGCTGAATATTGAAGAAGGTTGGCTACTAAAGACGATAAAACAAAGAAAATTGAAATATTTTGGTCACTCGAAACGTCACGAAAGTTTGGAGAGAACAATAATGGAGGGGTATATGCCTGGGAAGAGAGGAAGAGGATGACCAAAGAGAATATGGGTGCAGGATTTGGCAGATGATCTCCAGATGGGTGTATCAGACGCGGGACATCTTGCTTATGATCGAGAGGTTTTCCGGAAGGTTGTTATGGGAGCGAGGTTCTGCAAAGGACATGCTACTGAATGAATGAATGAATGAATGAATGAATACTCAACGCGTCTAAGGCGTGTAAAGAGGACCTCTACTGATATATAGGGTGTATTTTTATTGACTGTGCAGTATTTGAAAATATTGCCGGTCCATTTACCAATTATGTTTTTTTTTACTTCGCATATCCTTTTACAGGACTTAGCTGTCAACAGCAGCATCTTTCAGCTGTCTGTTGATCTCTTGGCAAGATTACGCTCAGTAGTTTGCCATTGCTTTCTGATCGGCCGGCTCAGTTATACCGCAAGTCACCAGCGGGGGTCGAACCGCTGCCAGCTCTCGCCAGCTACGATATTCTGCGTGATAAACTGGATTACGGAGAAAGTGTTGTAACCCCTCGGCCAGAGAGACCGGCACCAATTATGTACTGATGGTTAATACAAATCTTGGACCGGCAATAAATTAAATTAAAACTAATGACTACGATGAGCATATGGTTGTTATATAGGGTGCATTTTTTATGACTATGGAGTGTTTGAAAATATTGCCGGTCCATTTACCAATTATGTTGCATGAACTTTACAGATGGTTAATACAAAACTTGGACCGGCAATATTTTCAGACACTTCATAGTCATTAAAAATGCACTCCATATAACAACCTTATGCTCATCTTAGTCATTAGTTTTAATTTAATTTAGTTTAGATTAGTTGGCGGATCAACATCACAGCACACGTGTTCCGTTCTACTCCTAACTCAAACCTGAGTCCGGAGAATCTCAGCCCTGTGCACGAACTCCGTAGCACCGGCGAGGATCCTGAAGTACTTTGGGTATATTTTTATGTCGATTTGTTCCCGGGCAGCGCCGTTTGGCGACTCTTTTTCGATTTCCAACTGACAGGTTTTTTTGTTTTTTTACGTGCGCAACAATACACACGAGCGTCCGATCTCACTACTCAGAGACCAGAGGAAATTCTGTTACTAGAAGTCCACATGAAAAAAACCGGTCCTCTCCGGGACTTGAACCCGGGACCTCCAGCACTTGAGGCGGACAGCATACCTCAAGATCACTCATCCATCTAAAGTAGTTATTAGAATAACAATAATTCTACACATGCATTTATCTTCGAGTTGGCGAAGCTGATAAGAACTGCACTGATAGTGTCAGAAGCAATCTGTCGGACGAGGATTGACCACCTATTCATTCGGACATTCAGGCCTATAAGATATGATGCCCCTATCTGAGGACTGACCACCTATTCATTCGGACATTCAGACCTATAAAATATGATTCCCCTATCTGAGGATTGACCACCTATTCATTCGGACATTCCGGCCTATAAAATATGATGCCCCTATCTGAGGATTGACCACCTATTCATTCGGACATTCCGGCCTATAAAATATGATGCCCCTATCTGAGGATTGACCACCTATTCATCCGGGCATTCAGGCCTACAGAATATGATGCCCCTATCTGAGGATTGACCACCTATTCATCCGGGCATTCAGGCCTACAGAATATGATACCCCTATCTGAGGATTGACCATCTATTCATCCGGACATTCAGGCCTACAGAATATGATACCCCTATCTGAGGATTGACCACCTATTCATCCGGGTATTCAGGCCTACAGAATATGATAGCCCTATCACATCTCAGACCCAAGGCAAGAAACTGCTTCGGAACCAAATAAATTAAATGATCTGATTACAACATCGACATAAAACATGTCTATCTTTCATATATAGAGACAAGAACGAATGCATCCATACTTCAAGAGTTGAATATTGAAGAAGGTTGGCTAGAAATACAATAAAACAAAGAAAATTGAAATATTTTGGTCACTTAAAACGTCACAAAAATTTGAAGAGAACAATAATTGAGGGGTATATGCCTGGGAAGAGGGAAGAGGACGGCCAAAGAGAAGATGGGTGTCGAATGTGGTAGATGATCTCGAGATGGGTGTATCGGACGCAGGACATCTTGCTTTTGATCGAGATTTTTTCCGGAAGATTATTATGGGAGCGAGGTTTTGCAAAGGACATGCAGAATGAATGAATCTTTCGTATTGCAGTCTTTCAATATGTGATAATTTCGTTTCTTTTAACTTCTAATTAAACGAAATTATTCAAACTACTTTTATGCCATAACCATTTTGTTATATGCCCCTTATGATATCTGTTCTATTCTAGTTACACACATACCTTTCAATCGTTTAAGTAATTCACATAACACGTTCTAATACCACTATATTTGTTTATATGACTGCCCTATCTAGCTAACCACAGTACGGTAAGTACATCACCAAAGACCCTTGCTATCACTCACTTTGCACAGAAGATGGAATTCTTTATGGAGTTTGCGATGCACCCGAAGGCTGCAATCAGAATGCACCACCAAATAAGCGTGGCCCCACATTTTATATGTCTGTGTTTCTGTCTGTCTGTTTAATCTATCTATCTATCTATCTATCTATCTATCTATCTATCTATCTATCTATCTATCTAAATCAATCAATCAATCATGTGCCATGCCGGAAAGCGTGGGCGGTCATGACTCGCCATTTCACTCGATCACCAGTGTCGTGGATCAGCTCAGTGTTCCTGTCTCGTTCATGCCATGTGGTCAAGCCATCCAGGTATTTTCCTCTCGGTCTTCCTCTTGGTCTGTTCCCTTCGATCTTGCCAGTTGTCACTAAGTTCTCCAATCCATTTCTTCTCATAACATGTCCAAAAATTTTTGACTGTCTACGTCTAATTTCTCTAATCATTTTACGATTTTCATTTGTCTCCTGTAGTACTTGGTCTTTGGTTTTTCTGTCTGTCCATGGTATTCTTTGCATTTTCCTCAGAAACCACATTTCTGCAGCCATCAGATGCTTTTCAGCTTGACTGCTCATTGTCCAAGTTTCACATCCATACAAACGAACAGGCTCTATGTATCCCCTCAACACTCTTTTTCTCGTTTCAATTGACATCTTTTTATTGGTCAGAATGTTTTTCATCTTGCTAAAGGCTACTTTCGCCATGGCGATTCTTGTTCTAATCTCTTCAAGGCATCTATCTATCTCACATTTTATATGTCTGTGTCTGTCTGTCTGTTTAATCTATCTATCTATCTATCTATCTATCTATCTATCTATCTATCTATCTATCTATCTATCTATCTATCTATCTATCTATCTATCTATCTATCTATCTATCTATCTATCTATCTATCTATCTATCTACCTACCTACCTACCTATCTACCTACCAACCTATCTATCTATCTATCTATCTATCTATCTACCTATCTATCTATCTATCTATCTATCTATCTATATATTTGCCTGCCTGTCTGTCTGTCTGTCAGTCTGTCTGTCTGTGTATCTATCTATCTGTCTATCTGTATGTCTGTCTGTATATCTGTCTGTCTGTCTATCTATCTATCTATCTATCTATCTATCTATCTATCTATCTATCTATCTATCTATCTATCTACCTACCTACCTATCTACCTACCTATCTATCTATCTATCTATCTATCTATCTATCAATATATCTGTATGTCTGTCTGTCTATCTGTCTGTATGTCTGTCTGTCTGTCTGTCTGTCTGTCTGTCTGTCTGTCTGTCTGTCTGTCTGTCTGTCTGTCCAATCCATCCATCCATCCATTCATCCTTCCATCCATCTACAACATAGTTACTCATATTTAATTTCTACTCCAAGATTGATTCAGCAACAAACACAACGGAATCACCATACGAAGATTGATGTCACCGATAAGCACGACTGGAGGTAATGTTGAATAATGAAACTAGCATTCACATTCACACTAATTCTTATCAGCGCTTGAAAGAATTATTCATCAATTGTTGCACACCGTCATGTAGCAAATCATTTGCAGATTATTGTCAAACGCTGACCAAAACTATGATCGATCCCTTGCAGTTGTCCTGCCTCACGCATGTTCATGCTCAGGCCATCTGCAATATTTTGTGTCCATTTTCGTTCTGGTTGGCCCCAGCCTGTTCTGTTATGAACCTCCGTCACTGTTCTTTCCAAACCACTGTGAGTCTTCCATCACTGTACTTTCCAAACATCTGGATGAATCACCAAATATGAAAAGTAGATTGTGAGCTTTACTACAGCACGATTGCGAGAAACAAAATGGACATTGCGGCTAAAGCCTTCGTCAGCACAGAACAAACAAACACAAACTGACACACAACTACACGAAATTTTTTTTTTTTTTTTTTTTTTTTGCATATCCTTTACAGGACATCGCTGTCAACACCAGCATCTTTCAGCTGTATGTTGATTTCTTGACAAGATTACGCTCAGTAGTTTGCCATTGCTTTCTGAGCGGCCGGCTCACATACCCCGTAAGTTACCGATGCGATTCGAACCACTGCTGATTCTCACCGTCATCACGTTACCGACGAGAGTATACGCGATTACGGAGAAAAGTCATAACCTCTAAGCCACGAAGCCGGCACACGAAAAATACTACATGAAAATATTAAGATTACTTATATGTATCCTTATTTAGCAGAATATGTCTTGTGCGACTATCAATGTTTTGAATTAACCGGATGTGTGGTTCAGGTGGTCAAAGGGCTGAAGGTCAATAACACCAGAATTTCAGGGATTTGTTAAGCCACCCGGTGGAGGGCCACCCGCTGGGGGTTGGGGGGGGGGGGGCGCCCAAATGCGTGAAAAGTAAAATAGTGATTAGTAGAGCTCTGTGGTGAAGGTGTCACGGACACAGTTCGCAATTCCGCATCCCACGCTCGAAACACAGCTGCGGGCGATTTGGATTCAGACCTCCCTGCGTTGGCACTCATAAAATAGTATGTTTGCCGGTCGTTCATAAAACAATGACAAGCCACTGAACGCGAACTTGCCAAGAAATCACAAACAGCAAAAATAATACTGGAGTTGACTGCGACGTCCTGTAAAGGACATGCAACTAACTTTTTAGTGGACTATACAACTGCGGGGATGAGAAGGGGTGGGGTTGGAAGTTAAATGAAACTGTGGTGGACACTGAGTTTGTGAGGGGAGAGTGAACCTAACTGTAAGATGAGACAGTTGAGAGTGACCCTAACTGTAAGATGAGACAGTTTTCCAATGTCTTACGATCGCATTCGTTAGATGCGCACGATTTGATCGCCGTGACCTGTATGTCGGCCACGCCACATTGATCAGAACTGTTGAAGTGTGTGGATAGTGATGTCTGGGCACCACTGTTGATATAAAATAGGTCTTGACTAATTCTGTCAGCCAAACGAAGACCTATCTCTTCGATATATCTCATGTCACAACGTGTGCAGATGATCGCATAGATAACGTGCATCAGACACACACGAATGTCGAAAGTGTTCTTAGGGAATGCAAGACTCAGGGTTTGAAGGACGTGTGGGCAGGTCTTACAATGAGATCGAAGACAAACTGCCGTGCCATGAAGAGCCTTGTGAGGTTGGGGTAGAGTGCTATGGACCAGCACATCCCCGAGGTTACGGTCTATTCTGTAAGCCACCAGGGGCGGGGGCTCTGAGGAGACATCGCGAGTGACCGAATCCGCCTGGAGAATGGATAGTTGCCTCATGGTAATATTCTTGGCAGCAATTTATGAGGATGGTAGGTTACTGTAATGATAGTTCTATTATTTCATGATTTCGGCCTGGCGAAGAGAGCCTCGGCATGACTAACAGACTAGCAGCGGTAAAGAACTGCAGACATAACATTCTCAGGATAAGATCCGGCTATAGTGCTATACAAATCAATATCCTACAAACACCTGGTGACTCAATAGCTGGGAACTTGCTCGTGTGGACATTACAAAGCCCTGTGGACATGGCAGATCCATGTGGCAACCCAGGTGTAATAGTCCAGGTCCCTTAGTGAGTATAAACACGGAAGCTACAAACAATAGGTTGCATCTGCACATGTGTTTTAATTGTGTCAGCGTAAGTTGTATACATTTATTCTACACTGGCTGTTGAAGATGACTGAGCGCTTATGGGAATGCCCCGAGTGCAATGATGTCGGTTTCTGACACAACTCAAATAAACTCAACTCAACTCATTTATTCACTTTATATGATATATAACTCTACAGTATGCACCTGACGTGGTAAAGCAAAACATGCCCGGCAATAAATGGTGCAACATACTGTTTGTGCCTTCTGTGTTTAAGTGTATGATTCACTTAAGTTCTTCTTCAATTTTCCGAAATGGACCATGAAGCACAACAATATGTTGCACAGATGAATGCAGGCTCTCAAAATTTAACTTTAGTGTATTTAGTGTATTCCTTGTGTTCTGCCATTGGCTCTAAATACTATTTATCCTCTGCATTGTTAAGGTCAGTCTACTCCTGACTTATGTTAAACAATCCCAAGTGCTGTTGATTATCGAGCCACGATATTCAAAGCTTGTGACATTTTCAGTTTCTTCACTTTTATTGTGATTATTGGTTCACATAATCTTTTGTCTGAGGGCATTATTGTTTGTGTACGTTCAGAATCAGATTTTGATCTTTGATGTTTTTTGACAGATGTAATTAACATTTCTAATCCCTATACACTATATTCTAGAGGAGAACTGTATCATCTGCATATCTGATTCGGGATAAACTATTGAGCTATGAGTTAAATTCAATACCATATTAGATCGTCATTTCGATTATGAGGTTTCTTAACACGACGCAATTAGTTCCGGATATGTGACTGTTGGTGAATTTATACTATGGAAAATGATGTTGTAGTCTCAAGCCTTCAATTTCTAAGCGGGGGTTTGTGACCTCCATATCTGACATCAATATCTGGTAGTCAGGATTAGTGGGTAATCCGCTCAGCTCTGCCAAGGTGAAGAATTGTCCACTTATTCCTCTGAATATTAGGTCTTCAAAGCTGTATCAAGTTTTGTGCGTTGGTTGGTTGGTTGGTTGGTTGGATAGTTTATTGATTGGTAGGTTACGTTCTATTCATGAATGTATATATCGTTAATCCCCAACAGTATTTTGCATCTATTGGAGTGAGATTTGTATAGATAATTTCCCCCGTGCCCACTATAAAACTACCATCTCTGTGAGGATTGTGTTCCGGATCTCTGTTTTCCCTCCAGCCGCAGAAACCAAAGTGGAACTTCACAACTTCGGAAATGCATATTAAGATGTAACTAAATCGTGTTTTAGCACAGTACACTCAGACTGGCAGAGAGCAGGCCTAGATAGGTAACATATCATTGACAACTGGCTCCAGTTCTATGCCCAGAAGGAACTTCCATGCGTAGCCCGTCTCCTGCCACTAGGATGTGCAGTTGGCAGTTTCTCTTTATCTAGCTGAGTCCATGCTGGCATTTCTCGTACTCGCCTGTACTTTAGAGCACCCTAGTGTATCACTGGAAATTATCATTCTGTTATATTTGTATGGGAAGAGAGCCGTGGTAGAGCAGTGGCCAGCATGTTTTCCTACCAGCCTAACTTTTTTGTCCATTAGATCTAGTCGTTAGTATTGGCATAGGTGTTCAGACTCTACAGCTCTGGGCCAACCAAAATTCATGAAACCAGTGCTAAAAATTGTTTTCAGAAATATATTTTGCCATAAATCATATGTTTATACATATTATTTGTGCCTGTATTCATTTCTTTTCAAGATGCACTTATTTATCTATTTTTGATGGGGTTTCATCTGTTTATTCTCTATTTTTCTCTTTTTATTTGCTTTTCGACCTTCTTCTTCTTCTTCTTCTTTTTCTTCTTCTTCTTCTTCTTCTTCTTCTTTTTCTTCATCTTCTTCTTCTTCTTCTTCTTCTTCTTCTTCTTCTTCTTCTTCTTCTCCGTCATCCTTCTCTCCTTCCCATTCTTCTTCTGCCTCCTCTTCTTCCTCTTCATCCTTCTATTTCTTCCGGTCCTTTTGCGTCCTATTTAACTTTTCTCCCATTAATTTGAATCTTCTTTATTATTTATTAAAATATAGTTATAAATTGAGTAAGAAACCCCGTTGCGCTAAATGTCCCCATTGTACTTTGTTATACAGGAACGTCATATCAACAGTCGGCATGTGCACGGAATGTGCACATTATTATTGCTATCTATAACTGAACAGAACTACCGACATAATGGATGCGGGTGTCAGACGTTTTAACAGACTTTAACTTCCATGATTTTTAAAAAAAAAACAGAAAATACTTCAGGTTATATTGAGTGTTTAACATACATCAACATTGGTGTGTTTTCTCAGATGGGGTATCAATTAAAATGAGCAAATGAATGTAAGCATACTTATTGCTATTTTGATAAATTAAAATACATTGATGTATTCTGTTAGATCAGGTATCACATTAAGGTTAGCAAGATCATGTAAGAATACTTATTGCTATATTGATGAATTACAATATATCAGCTTTGATTATTATGTTAGATTGGGTATCAAAATTACGTAAGGGAGATTATGAACATATACTTTTTGTTATATTAAGGCAATCAAAATATGTCACCCGTGATGTATTATGTTAAGTTGGAAAAGAAATTAAGTTTAACAATATAATGAAAAATGCTTATGGTTATTTTGACTACTTAAAATAAATCAATAGTGGTGTATTTTTTCAGGCTAGAAATAACGTTACGTTTAAGAAGATAATAAAAAAAGTATTCATTGTGGTTTGTTTATTTATTGCTGATGTACAGATAGATGATTTTCGTGTTCATAAAAACGTTGTCGATTCATTATTAAATAGACATTTGATCTTTCAAGTTTAGTCACATTTATTTATTTTTTATAATGTAGCCTGTGTGGGTTGTGTTCATCAACAAGACAGAAAGTGAAATGTGTGAGCAAATAGCAAATTATGTCTAAACAGTGACCGTGCGCTCAGCACATGTCTTGTTAACTTATTCAGTACTAAACAAAAAGTATGTTTGGACCAAACAAAGGTACCTAATCAAATGAACACGCAATATGTAAATGTCCGTTCACTGAACATTGAAATAGCAGCTATCAGACAGTTCATAGAGACATAACACAACCTCAGTTAAATGTTATCTGTGACACGTTGGGAAATACCCTTACAGAATCTAGAAAACATTATAGAAACATGGAAGGAATACTGCAATGGAGTGTATGATATGAATGGCAGTGAGTATATGAATGAGATACATGAATCAATGTCAGAGGACACAGAACCTGAACCCTCATTAGATGAAATTGTACGGGCAATTAAGAACTTGAAGAATGGTAAATCACCTGGATGTGGTGAGATACCTGATAAACTAATTAAAGCGGGAGGAGAAGAGAGCATACACATATATCATGCATTATGTACAAAGATATGGCAAAATGAGGTATGACCAAAAGATTCCAATACCAAAACAGGGCAACCTGAAATTATGCAACAATTATAGAACTGTTGCCTTGATCAGTCATGCAAGTAAAATTCTACTAAAATCATAATGGGAAGACTTTGTAAGAAAATGGAAGAAGAGATTAACATGGTTCAAGCTGAATTTAGACAAGGAAGAGGAACAAGAGATCACATACTCGATTTGCGTTTCATAATAGAAACGTGTACATAATTTAATATAAACATATTCTCAAGTTTTGTGGATTATTCAAAGGCATTTGACTGTGTAAAACATCAGAAACTTTGGGAAATCATGAGGTAATTGGGCTTTCCTTCACACGTAGTACAACTCATAAAAATTCTTTATTTAGACCAACAAGCAGCCGTTAGAATAGATGGCGAGACATCAGTTTGGTTCAACATCAAGTAAAGAGTCCGTCAGGGCTGTGTGCTTTCCCCTATTTGTTTAACCTGTACGCCGAAAATATAATGAGAAATGTCATAGACGATATAACCAAGAAGTAGTATGATGCCCTAAATATCAGTGGCCATGAAATACCAGAGATTCGCTATGCTTATGATGCAGTATTACTATCCACCACACATAATGGTACAGAAAAACTAATAACCTCAACCCAAAAGAATAGTGAAAATCACAACTTATATCTTAACATAGCAAAAACAAAGACAATGCATACAGATAAAACTATTATGGAGAAACAATGATATGTTAAGGATGAAAAATTGGAGGTGGTGGAAAATTTCAAATATCTTGAATCATTAATTACCAGCAATGGTGACACAGTGAAAGAAATTAGAAGACGAATATCTATTGCGCTTCAAAAACTAAAGCGATAAATGAATGAACATCACTATCAGACAGTTTATACAGCCATAACACCACTGGCACAGTTTAATGAGACATTAACACCACTTGCAGGCAGGTTATAGAGACAAAATACCACTATGAAAGACATCTAGATGATCGCAAAGGAAGGCTAAAGAAGCAGATCCAAACAACTGCTGACTGACGTTGTTCATTGAATCATTTCTGGTACTAGTTATTGATGTCTTCATAAAACAGTATGTAGTCAGTAAATGTCTATTGTCAGTTGTAACCCCCCCCCCCCCCCAAAAAAAAATTTAGTTACATATCCCTTATAAGTCACAGTCAACCCCAGCATTTTATAACTGTTTGAAATTTCTTCGCAAGTTTACGATCAGTAGTTTGTCATTGCTTCCCGAACGACCGGCACTCATACCATTGTATGAAAACCAGCGTAAGACGGTCTGCTTCCAGATCGCCCACAACTGTGTTTCAAATGCGGTCGGGATTACGAATTGAGTCCGTAACCCCTTCGCCACCCTTCCTTAAGTGTCTCATTTGACATGCATGGAGATTACAGTGTTTTGTTCTTTGATTTCCTTATAGGCCCTCCGTAACCCATGCAACATTAAGAATTACAGGAGACAAACTCCCCAAAACAAAAAACAACCCAGATCATAAGAAAATGATTATTTCATTCAAGTTGTGGAAAGGAGGAGCGCTTGGCCGAGTGGCTAGAATGTCGGATTCTCCTCCGAGAGACCGGGTTCGAATCCTCGGTAAGGTGTGGGAATTTTTTCTGTCGGGGCAAAAAGATATCCTAACCTTATCCCCAGGACGGTTCCCGGACGACTCTATCCATATGACGACTGTGGCGACTGTTCGCGGTGACTAAACTAGCCAGGTGGCCTTAATTCCTCGGGCTCAAAGACCCCCAAGCCATAATACACCGCAAGGTACTATATTGGCAGTAAATGACAGTTTTGTTTTTTTTTGTTTTTGTTTTTTTTTTACATTTGTGGACAAGAAGGTCAATGTGACAGCTGGGAAGATTGGTGATATTAGAGGCAGGGGTTAGCATATGGAGAACTTGCTGGATGGATTACCACAGTAGCACGAAAGCGGAACTGATCAACTGTTGATAGATGGTTATGGAAATACATGAACACTTGTGCAGTCCATCATGGCACATGATGATGATGATGATGATGATGATAACACTCAATATGTCGGTTCAAGTACGACTACACACTTGTAATGTGTTTGGATTACTTTACAACAGGTCATATACGTTTTCCTCAATATGAGTGCAGAAAAACTAGAGGAAATTCCAGATATATTTCCTTTAGCATCTATTAGTGTTTAAAGCTTGGTCTTGTCCTTATTTGTACATGCCATTTTCCTATTATCTACACAACAAGCACACTGCCAACGTTTTTCACTGACTTTTACAATTAGAGTTCTTCCAAAACTGCTACTAACATTCACAACATGTGTACTTGTGAGACAGACACAGAGAGAAAGACAGAGAGAGTCAGAGACAGAGACACGGCAGAGGGAAAGAGAGGGAGGGGGCAGGAAGGAATGAGACAGATAAGAGCGAGGGGGGAGAGATATGGATAAACATGGACAGGGGTTAAGAGAGCGCAATAAAAGGGAAGCGATATAGAGGAGAAACAACATCAACCAAGATAGATACATTAATAATATACAAATGACGGACATGGCTTTCGTCACCATGTTTACAATATCATCCTGTACAGGATCCTTTGCAGAACGTCGCTCGCCTATTAGCCCGCTGAAAAGATACTCCATCCTTTTGACATGCTCCCCGGGTCAAGCATGTTTTATGTCCAAAATGTTTTTATGTAACGTGACCACCTTCGCCCTGTTCGTTCCCTTTAT
>JACEFZ010000969.1:0-18696 GCA_014155875.1 Cepaea nemoralis
CCCCAAAAAAAAAGGGGGGGGGCCCACAACCAAAAAAAAAAAAAACCCAAACCCCTAACCTAACCCTAACCAAGCCCTAACCCCTAACCAACCCCAAACCCCAAAACCCCAAACCCTTAACCCCTAACCCAACCCCTACCCCAAAACCCCTAACCCCTAACCTAACCCACTGGTTGGGGTCAATCCAGCACCACAATCCAGAAAATATAATCAGTTAGGACGTAACCTACTACTCCCATCTTGGGCTTCGCATAATCGGAGAGGTATCTTAGGATATGAGCACGACGTGATTCACTGTGCTGACTGGTAGGGACTAGGCCTACACTGGCAACTCTTCAATCACATTGACTGAATTAGTCAAGACATAAGCTCCACTATCGAGACCTCCACCAGAACATCGATTGATGTTCACCCTCAAGACACAATCCTTGCTGAATATATTACCAACTTCGATTGAGCTAGTCAAGACATCACCCCTACTATGAACTCCATTCGAACATCGACTTCAATAGTCAAGGCTAAATCCCTATTGAACTTCTTTCAAAAATCGACTGAAATATACAAGACATTGTGACTTCGAGTATCGACCGATGATCCCATTCGAGACCTAATTCCTGCTGCACACGCTAACAACTTCGACTGAGCTAGTCAAGACCTAATCCCCTACTAAAATCCACTGGAACATCGACTGAAATTCCCAAAGCCGAATCCCTAATTGAACTACACCAGAACATCGATGAACAGCCATTATATTCTCGTACGTGTAATTGTATACATTTATCCATAGTCGTTTAGTTTTAGTCGTTTAGTCGTAGGATCAACATCACGGCACACGGTTTAACCCATAAGTGCTCCTTTTTCCTCCTAACTCAAACCTGAGTCTGGAGAAACTCAGCTCAATGCACGAACTCCGTTGCATCGGCGAGGATCCTGAAATACTTTGGGTAGATTTTTAACTCGAAATTTTTGCCCAGGCAGCGCCGTTAGGCTACTCTTTTTCGATTTCCAACTGCCAAGGGATTTTTTACGTGCGCAACAATACACACGGGCGTCCGATCTCACTACCCAGAGACCAGGGAAAATTTTATTACTGGAAGTCCAGGTGGATTTTTTAAATAAATCCCAGTCCTCACCGGGGCCTGAACCCAGGACCTCCAGCACTCGAGGCGGACACCATACCTCGAGACCATTCAGCCCCCCCCCCCCCTTATTTATCCATAACAACACACACATCCGTGGCTGACTGGTCTATAAACACATGTTTATATGTACACACATGTGTGTGTGTGTGTGTGTGTGTGTGCGCGCGCGTGCGTACGTGCGTGGCTGTGTATATGGCATGTCTTAGGTATACTCAGTCATAAAAAAACTATGATTACAACACTTTGCAGTTATAAACAGGCGTGCCATTATATAGTTCGCCATGCGCGTAGCTCCTTGTATTCGCGTTTAGTTACAAGCCTGGTGATAAGGTTGTTTCATGAACTAGGGCGTCATGGGCTAGTAGTAGACAGGTATGCTAATCAGTATGCCACCATTATGATATAGATATAGGTTTTAATCGATCTTCATTCTAGGCACTGCGGTAAAGTCCGATGGCAATGAAATACCCAATACCCTTGGTGAGAAAAAACAAACAATTCAATACCAACATAGTGTAATCTTATTAGAGCAAAGGGATGGCAAAGAGATAAATATATGGGTGGCTTGGCCACATGGCATTATGGAGATCAGAACACAGCGCTGATCCACGAGATAGCCAACCATAACCACCCACCCTACCAGCATGGCACATGATGATGATGATGATAAATACACCATAGTACACGACTGTCATTGTCTCTTTCCTTCGTGTCCTGTTTGGAATGACTCACCTCGCTTCAGAGGTCACAGATTGTGAGAACTGTATGGATTTTTTGCCCTGGTCATGCAGGAGTGCGGGGGGGGGGGGGGGGGGGGAGAGAGAGAGAGAGAGAGAAGAGAGAGAGAGAGAGAGAGAGAGAGAGAGAGAGAGAGAGAGAGAGAGAGAGAGAGAGAGAGAGAGAGAGAGAATGAAGAGGCTGATAGGCTGACAGGGAATACACTTCTTGGTGGTTGATTACTTATGGACAGGGGGAGGTGGTCGTGCGCTTGTGGGACCAGGTGGTAAGGTGGCACAGACAGATTGAGAACCTGTATGTGGAAAGGATAAGATTGCGGGGGATTGGTAGGGGTTCTGGTAGAATCTCAAAACTGACCAGAAGAACTTTTAATCAGATCAGCGGTGGGAACGATTAGCAGTGTGACGCTTCGCTGTCTGTTGAACGAGGGAACGGGGCGCTTATGGGAATGTCCTGAGTGCAGTGATATCAGTTCTTAGCTCAACTCAACTCTGAAGGAACTTCCAGAGGCTCAACATGTGCTGTGCTGTATCATGACGTGGTTACATCCTAAAGTGCCTTTCGGCAACTGTGAAGTTCCAATACCGGTTTTATACACATTGCTGATTTTTGAGAATTCTTCATTCGCCACAGTTTGTGTGTGACCCTTTGAAAATGAAGTTCGTTCGTTTGTTCGTAAGTCACCGTGATTTGATACCGGGCACTGGCGGACTGGCCATGGTGCCAGCTAGTTCGATGGTCATGTAGGTCTCATGAAGTGCTTCCTTGAAACACTGGACAACATGTTACAAATGGTAATGACCTTTTAGTAGCTTTGTCTCCTGGCAACCACTATTTTTAGATCTAGACCGCCACTGGTACCAGGTAAGGGGAGAAGGGGGGAGAGAGAAGACTCTAGGCCAGGGGTGGCCAACACGAGGCCCGCGGCCCGCCGGGAGTCATGTTGCGGCCCGCGGAGTGGGAAGCGACGATGTGGTCGAGGCTGTAGTACGCTTGCTTGCTTAATTTAATTTTTTTTTTTAAATTAGATGAGTGGCCCGGCAGGAAATATTATTTCTGAAATTTGGCCCGCCTGCTAAAAAGGTTGGCCACCCCTGCTCTAGGCCAACAACAGTGCTATATATTCAAGTCATTTTTATGGCTCCAAATTACGGGATTGTCAAAGAATCGAGATTAAGGGTTAAGAATCGAGATTAGGGGTTAAAACTCAGTCTTCAATAGCATTCACTAAACAACCAAAACGCCGATCGTTCATATCCATGAAACTCGATAGATGGCTAAATCCCCATATTCAGTCATATCAAGGCCTCTTATGTTATGTAAATGTTTGTATTATAATAACATTAACAGGGCCAGCATAACCACAATGGTCCAATGTGTTTGTTATTTGATGTATTCTTGAGTAAAAGAAATTGTTGAGGCGTGTCTTATGTATAAACGTTAAAAAGTATAAAAATTGTTGAGGAGTGTCTTTAATATAAAGGTTAAAATGGATAGAAATTGTTGAGGCGTGTCTTATCTATAAACGTTGAAAGGTATAGAAATTGTTGAGGCGTGTCTTATTTATAAACGTTAAAAGGTAAAAGACCCTTTTACAATACGCCTTAGGGGCACATTGGACACAAGGTGTTAGACCCATGTTTTTAAATGACCAGCTGGCACTCGCTGGGTTTGTGGTCAGTATCACATCTGTCGCCTTTACTTCCCAAGGCATTTGCTGGTATCCATTGTAGGCTGTATCGACCTGGCAGCTCTGACTGCTTAATTGTTTTTTTTTTTAAATCCGAATACGCCCCGACGTGGATCGAACGTGTCTTATCTATAACGCTTTAAAATGTTTCGGTACGTATTGTCCATATTCCGTAGCTAAACGTAGAGGTGAATGAAAGACCACAGGACTTAATCAGTGGTTAATTCCACATTTCTTGGGCGTCTAGCTAGCCATGCGTCGATAATCTCGTGACAGAAGTATATTTGAATATTTATACGTGTTACTTCCTGAAGGCGCTGTTGTCATCTGGAGGTCACAGATTTTGATCCCGCTCTGCCTGTTAATTTTCGGTTGTTTAATGTGTCTGAACTGTGTCGTTAAATGTCTACTTATTTCCTTTATTTTTGTGAGTGCAAATCAATAGTTACTAATCTTCTCCATTCAGATTGCATGCACAAGAAGTATCTACGTTTCCATCCCAATCTGCTGGTATATGATATACTATATCTGATTTATCAAGAGAACACAACATTCAGCACTGACACGCAGGACAGAACACATAACTGACTGACTCTCTCTCTCTAGCTTACCTGCTGGATGATCCCACAGCGGCTTCATCTTCGGAGGCACGAAACGCTCGGCATAGTTAATGAGAAACTCGTAAAATTTCGAAGCAAACCTCGGCATAAGTCTCACCATTTTGGAAGCTTGTTAGTAATGTCCTTGAGAATAAAGAAGAGGGGGAAATAAGCACAAGCACACCGCAGTGCACATGAGGTGAAAAGAAAAGGGTTGATGATGCAACACGCCAAAGAAAAAAAAAAACAGCCCGCGGCACAACACACACTGTGCGCACACTTCTCCGATACTCGCCTCAACGCATAGGAATATCCATATAGATTTTTTAGATCACCACGTAAACAAATAGATACTAGAGCAACAATTGACAGGCCTTGGTTTTAAATATCGCGGCTTAAAGCTAATATTAACATTAATATTATATACCCCCCCCCAATGTATACTTGCTTCTTACATAGCATCCTCTCTTTACCTGTTAATGTTATCTCTCTCTCTCTCTTTCACACACACACATTCACATACACACACATACGCAGTACACACACACACACATTCACATACACACACATACGCAGTACACACACACACACAATACATTACATCTATTAATTTACGTGATAGGATAAATACGGACGGTAACCGACAGAAACAAGCATTTATTTACGTCTAGTTTAGTATAGCAACAAACGCCGGTTAGTTTAATTAGTTAGTACGATAAGAGCCTATGCATGCATAATTTGTAAACAAAAATAAGCACCACCTGCCTATAAGAATATTTGAAACTCTATTTAGTAAACTTCGGTGATCGCGAGATTCACGGTGTTGGCACCAAACCGTGCACTACACTTCCCAGTGCGGGCGAGAGATTCCGTTGATTTAAAATGAACACATGGGTAAGGCGAGCGTTCTTGACGCGGCATGAAGGTTGACCTAGATCTGGCCTCAAAGGCAGTCTAACGAACACGGCGCTGGAGGCGAGCTGGCAGTTGAATGCCGCGTTTGAAGAACGTGTATAGTTTGCGCACTTCTGGGTTACAAGTTACAACACGGCGGGCGATACTGTTGAATAATGCGGATGTGTTTGGATGGTACACACTATACAGGGCGTGTTTGTCGCCGAGTAGGCTCTACTACTACACCAACTAGTTGTTTTTTTCGCGCTTCAGTGCAGGGTATGTATGACTGCACTTGAGTGAGGGACGTTGGAGTGAGAAATATATAGGCGAAAGATAAGTCGTTGATTAGGTATGTTTTCTAGGGGTAGGCATGATGATGTGGCTAGCGAGAGGCATACGGCTGTTGGTGACCATTAGCATGGTTCACATGCTACTAAATAAAGTACATTTCCAACTAGCCAGGAGGGGGGGGGGGCATAATTTCCCCTATATGTTAGTTGTAAACAATATAGAATAACACAAAGTAATTGCAACTTTACAGAACACAATTACGGAAAACACATGACGTTGCGGCGACTAGCCTTCATCAGCAAATACATAAACAAAACACATCATATAATCACGGAGAAGACACTACAGTGACTACATTAAGGCATAAACACGGGATGAGAAGAATAAAAAGATTGGGAAAAAATTAGAACAATGAAGAGAAAATTAAAACATCTGTTAAAGTGTGCTACTTATCTCAGAAACCCAGGCTGTGATACTTTTTTTTATATGTCAGTTGATGTGCTAACATCTTCCTTTAAAGGATTGTAAGGAGGCTTAAAGGCAGGGGATCGACTTCATTACTCTGGATGTTATCGCATATAGAAGCTACTGAAAATTAAATGGCAAGACAAGTTCCCAGACAATGAAGTCCTAGAAAGAGCGTCCATGCCCAGTATCCACACTCTACTGATGAAGAATCAGATTCGCTGGGCTGGTCACTTGACTGGCATGCCAGATCACAGGCTCCCTAAACGAATCTTTTTACGGCGAGTTGCGTTGTGGTAAACGCTTCCAAGGCAGCCAGAGGAAACGCTTTAATGACACTGAAAATCTCACTGAATGCTTTTGGAATTCATCATGACACCTGGGAGATTGCAGCCAGAGACCGAAATTCGTGGCGTGCATCATTACGCAAGGGTGCAGTCACGTATGAGGCAACCAGGACTGCAAGAGATGTGAAGAAAAGGCAGGGCAGAAAAACCACTGTAGGAAAGCCTCTTCCAGAAACGTCAAGCATTCCTTGCCCACATTGTCAAAGAACATTTTGAGCCAAAATAGGCCTTATCAGCCATCTTAGAACTCACGGCTCCATACCTTCAACCCCACTGGATGAAATTAATGGTCATCATCACTCTTGATGGACAAACAACAGAACATCTCATATGGCTCGGTCTCTATTCGCAGAACGGTCTGTCGAAAACATCACACAGAGCACGAACTCCATAGGTCCAGCGACGACCCCCGGGAGTAAAAAAATGCAACACTGACCAAGCGTCCCAGATAGACTACATATTAATCAAATATAAACAGAAGAGGGACATATCAAATACCAGAGTCATTCCAAATACCATCAGGGTCTCAAGCAAATTCACCATAAAACACAAAAAAACTAAAAGAACATCGTCATCATCATCATCGTGAATGTGCCTTGCCGGCTGGCGTAGGTGTCTATGTCTCTCCACAGATCTCGGTCTCGGTGTTCTGGATCAACTCTGCTGATATTCCTCCATGTCACCGTCTCAGTCCATTCAGCTCATTACTCTTTGTCTGCTCTTGTCTCTCTTCCCCTCTATCTTTCCGGTCGTCGCGATGTTCTCCAAAGCCTCTCTTCTCATCACATGACCAAAGAAAGCTGTTTGTCTCTTTCTTATTGGTGTATTCAATGTGCTAGTTTCATTAGTCTCTCAGGCAATAGTCGTTAGTTACTCTGGCAGTCCAAGGAATTCGCAACATTCGTCTTATGAACCACGTCAATGTTGCATCCAAGTTCTTTCTAATTTGTTCATTTACATTCCAAGATTCACTGCCACACAGCAAAACAGGTTCTATATAGTACTTCATAACTTTCTTTCATATATTCAATGATAGGGACTTATTGCATAAGATGGGACGCAGGGGTGTTTCCAAGGCACCAGGGCCAGGTTTTATACTGACCAAGACCTACTAACATGTCCTAGTCGTGCGTCCTGGGAAACCGGTCCCTTCGAGGTCCTGGCTAACGTAATAGGATCGCTGATTCTTCCGAAGTCGGAGAGTATCTGCCTGCAATGGCGAGGAACCACCAGTCTGCACACTAATAAGCCAGACATGATACAACGGATACTCACGCAAACCTCAGTCCGGTATGACATCACACTGATGTTGGACAACAGGATGTCTTCGTCCGACGTACAGGACCTCACGCTGGAGTTCACAGCCAGAGAACACAAGCAAGCAGCATTGCATAAATATCGTTCATTTTCTTAAATGCAGCCTTTTGTCTACCCTTTTCTGTTCCTAATCTTCGTTTTGCATCTTCCATCTGATGTTTCTTGCCCGTTACCTTGTATGCGTGTTCATCAATACCTGTTAAAGTATTTCTGGTGTCATAAACAACACAGCGTCCTCCGTCAGTTTTTGTCATGGCATAGTTAATGGGGTGGGGTGACTTAATGTCCTGGTGTCCTCGAATCTGTCCTCCTTTTTTGACCTAAATGTTTAGAGGTCAGGTCGAGGGAACGATGTTTTGTTGACAACAGTACTATTGGTCTGAATGTTCTGACTCACCATCATAAGCCGCTGTTCAGTTATGATCAATGCACATGCTCATCATTGTAGTCCAGACACGGGATCCGTGGTCGCGCAGTGGTTATCACGCTTACTGGTCGGTCTGGTAGTCATGTGTTCAAATCCCCACCTTTACGGATGTTTTCAATTGCCCTGGACTCCCAGGTCGACACAGCCTAAAATTTGTACCAGGCAATGTTCTGGGAAATAAAGGCGGCCCACGTTATATTGACCACGTCAATCTTTGTATGCCGATTGGTCTATACAACTACTTATATATAGCTAGCATCATTTCATTATCTCTAGCGCATCAAGGCGCATGAAAGTGTCCTGCACTTTTATTATATTACTCTGGTCATGTCAATTGTTGCTCAGATCTCGTCCGTAATAATCGATCAGCGAGAACGGTAGACACGGCAGAGTCAATAGATGATAGCTTGTTGCGCGGGGAAACACACATCGATGAATATATTAGGCTACGACTGGTGACATCAGAGATCCAATCAGGTATTAGAAGGGAACGTGGCAGAGACCAGATTCCTGTATTACGACCAGCCACTAAAACTTTAAGTATCCACACTCATCATCATCATGTGCCATCCTATAAGCATGGGCGGTCATGTTTCGCCATCTCACACGATCACCTGAGTCGTGGATCAGCTCCATGTTCTTGTCTCGACCATGACATTGTTTTGTTTCGATAGTCATGTTTCGTTTGATTAGAGATCTATACTCATAATCATCTTTTGAGATAGGCGGAGAACGTATGGGCATGTTTCGAGTGCCGCGATGTCCGTGTATGCGTGTTCATCAATACCTGTTAAAGTATTTCTCTTGTCATAAACAACACAGCGTCCTCCGTAAGTTTTTCCGTGTTGGATGGCGAATCGACTCGCTCACTTCAAATGACCGTCAGTTCCATGCTGCTTGACGTCCTACATTAGCGCTTGGCGTGTCACTCTTTTTCGACCACTCCGATCTTAGGTCTGACTTGTATTTGAAATTGTACACATTCAAGAGCTAACATATGTATGCATCGCGCCACTTGAAGTGACTCTAAAATCAACCACTTAGAGTAGCTCTAGTAGTTGATACTATACAAATACCCATATTTCAAGCCGGTATTTATTGTGTTGAACTCTTAGTATTTTTGTTTTTTGTTTTTAAGAGCTCGCTCGCTTTGAATTCAAGCATAGTCCATACACACTACTTATAGTAGTGTTGGACTGAATTTTGCGTGTGGATTAGCTTTCCCTTTTAACGGTGTCCCTCGCCATCAGGCGAACCCTCTCCGACTTCAGAGTTACGTGTAATTTACGTCTTCAAGTCAAGGACGACAGATCAACATTTTAGTCCAATTGTCCGGTGTAGGGGTTGAGCCGCTTACCTCGGCAAAATCACAACAGATGTTTAAGAACACACCTTCTTACCCATTCGGCCATGCTGACCTGCAAAGCGGAATTTAACAAGTCCATGAATATTATATTCAATAGATCTCTGTCGATCGGGGTGGGGGAAAAAAGAGTTCTTAAGATCTATATCGAGTCAATTCTAATTACGGAAGTGTATCATGGACAATCAGCAGACATTGTTTGACATGGTGAAGCAGCAGAGATATGGTTTTATAGAAGTGTGGCGAAAACACAATAAAAAGCGTAATGCGGGTATCATGATGGAAGTTAACAAGAGAACTGGTTACTTCCATCAAAGGATGACAATCAATGTTCTCTGGACACTGGCGAAGGGGAAAATGGAGTACAACTCGTGGCAACGGAAACATCGGAGGGGTAGAGAAGCAGGAAGAGACCAAGAGAGAAGATGCTGGACAGTTTGACATCATAGCATGGAGGAACATCAATATAAGAAATGACTGACAGTATGCGGGACAGGAAGCTGTGAACAGATATGATGGCCAACACTACACGGCGTGGATTATAAGAAGAAAATTAAGAGTTAACCCGTGACCATGTTCAAGGAAGCGTGCAGACCATAAAACCACCGCGGTTCATGTGTGTCATGCATTATTCATATAAATAAAGCTAACCCGTCACGTTCACTGGGGCTTTACAGAACACAGTTACAGAAAACACAGGACGTTGCGGCGCCTAGTCTTCATCAGCAAACAAACACATACACAAAACACAACATATACTCACGGAGAAGACACCCCAGTGACTACATTAAGGCATAAGAACGGGATGAGAAGAATTTTTTTTTCCGCGTTTCCTTCCTGTTTCAGGATATTGCGGTTAACACCAGCATCTTTCAGCTGTATGTTGGTTCCTAGGCTAGATTACGCTCATCAGCACGCCACGACTTTCTGAGCGACCGGCTCCATACTCTCATAAGTCACTGGCGCGACTCGAACAACATCTAATTCTCGTGCGCTCACGTCAACTACGGGAGTATTCTGGGTTAACGGAGAAAGCTAGTTTAGTTTTGTTTAGTCTAGTTTAGTTTAGTAGATGGATCAACATCACGGCACACGGGTGCAACCCATAAGTGCTCCGTTCTCCTCCTAACTCAAACCTGAGTCTGGAGAAACTCAGCTCAGTGCACGAACTCCGTAGCACCGCCGAGGATCCTGAAATACTTTGGGTAGATTTTTAACTCGAAATTTTGCCCGGGCAGCGCCGTTAGGCTACTCTTTTTCGATTTCCAACTGCCAAGTTGGATTTTTTACGTGCGCAACAATACACACGGGCGTCCGATCTCACTACCCAGAGACCAGGGGACATTTTATTACTAGAAGTCCACGAGAAAAAAATCCCGGTCATCACTGGGGCTTGAACCCGGGACCTCCAGCACTGGAGGCGGACACCATACCTTGAGACCACGCAGCCCCGTAGCAGCAACATAATAATACTTTCGAAGTTAGTTACATATCCTTAACCGGACGTTGCAGTCAACCCCGGCATTTGTTGGCTGTTCGTGATGCCTGGGCAAGTTTACGTTCAGCAGTTTGCCATTGCTTTCTGAACGGCCGGCACATATACCATTTCATAAAAACAAAAATCAACGTAAGGTTGTCTGCTGCCAAATCACCTACAGCTGTGTTTGGAACTCGGTATGCGGGATTTCGAACAGCGCCCGTAATACCTTCGCCACGGAGCCGGTAATTTCGAAGAACTAGTATAATAAACATTCTTCTAACTGTGGTTCGTTACGTCTACCTTAGCTAATGATAATTGTCATGTCAAAAATTAGTTGTAGGGAGTCATGTATTATTGATTGTTGCACATTTTCTATGCGTTATAATGCAATATAGCGTTTCTGTTGTTATCTGAGATTAGCTTCATGAGTTACGTATGAATGAAGTATTGTATAAGAGCAGAGTGATAAGATCAGAACGTCAGACCGGCCTGCGTGCCCAATTATTATTATTATTATTATTATTATTATTATTATTATTATTGCATATCCTTTACATGGCATTGCAGTCAACATCAGCATTTTTCAGCTGCTGTTGATATCTGGGTAGCGGGGTAGGAGTATCCCCTATCAAAGGAGAAGTAAGGCGCCTCCTTCCCTCCGCTAGCCTACGGGACACCCTTGGGCAAGGTGGAGTACCCGTTTAGCCCCCCGATCAGGGTTACGTGAAGCCATGGGTGCAGGTGGTGGATGAAGATGGAGAGCAGCCGACAGATAGTTGTAGGTTATGGTCTCCACCTTCACGACGGTAGGCAGAGGATCTCCTTTTTTGAGGAGACAATGGCTACGGTCACTGACCAGTATGGTCACTGCTGGGAAGGAAAGCAATGGCAAACTACCTTCTTTACACATGCCAAGAAAATCATGTTGTGTTCACTTATCGATAAATGCAGATGGAAAGTTGGAGGACATCAAAAAAGAAATGGAGAGAGAGAAGATTAACATATTAGGAATATCGGAAACGAGATGGAGAGGAGCAGGGATAAGGACAGGAGAGGATTGTAAGATTATTTACTCGGGGGGAGAAGAACAGCAAAGAGGTGTAGCCATTATATTAGATAAGCAAACATCAAATTCTGTCAAAGGATATTGGGCTGTGTCAGACAGAGTTCTATTAGTAAAATTAAACGGAAGACCTTTTAAAATAAATGTAATTCAAGTATATGCCCCAACAAGTGAAAGCAGTGAAGAAAGTATAGAGGAATTTTATAATGACATGGAGTCTGCTTTGAAGAACTGTAAAAAATCAGAAATTAAAGAGGTTACAGACTTGTAGAATGGGCAAAAGAACAAGAAATGGTTGTAGGAAACACCTGGTTTAAACAACATCCTAGAAGATTATGGACATGGAGGAGTCCAGACAGCAGGATTAAAAACCAGATAGATTACATCCTGATAAGCAAAAGGTTTCGAAATGCATTAACAGTTGTAAAAACAGTTCCAAATGCAGACTGTTACAGTGATCACAGATTAATTACTGGCACATTGAGGGTAAAGTTAAAGAAAGTCAAGTATACAGCAGGAAACCCTAAATATGACTTGTGCAAATTGAAAACTGACAAAGAAATACAAGATAATTTTAACATAGAAGTAAAGAACAAATTTGATTTATTGTCTGATCTAGAGATCCTATTTCAAGATGTAGATGATCAATGGGAAATGCTGAAGAATTCAATCAGTTGTGCAGCAGAAAAAACTATTCCAAAAGTAAAGAAAGTGGGCCGTAAGACATGGATGACTGAAGAAATTTTACAACTAATGGAAACAAGAAGACAGAACAAAAATAATCCTGCCAAATATGAAGAAATTCACAGAAAAGTCAGAACCTTATGTAAGGAGGCTAAAGAAACATGGCTTGAGAAAAATTGCAGAGAAATTGAAAAACAACACAACAGTAAAAATGCGAAACTAATGCACAAAAGAATTCAGGAGATTACTAATCAAAGAACACGTACATCAGCAGGCTGCCTAAAGACAAAAGATGGAAGAGTCATAATAGAAAAAGATCAGATTTTACATGTATGGTCAGATTACGTGAAAAACCTTTATGACGATAACAGAGACGAACAATATATTGTTCAAAATAACAATGAAGGGCCAGCAATTTTGAAGATGGAGGTTCAGAATGCTCTTAATCATATGAAATCTGGCAAGACCCCCGGTCCAGACAGCGTCACAACAGAAATGATTAATGCTTTAGAAGAATATGGAATAGATAAAGTTACCAGTCTGCTTAATACAATATATGATACTGGAAATATACCTCATGAGTTATGTAATTCTGTATTTATTGCAATCCCAAAGAAATCAGGAGCCTTGGAATGTGATCAACATCGAACAATTAGTATAATGAGTCACATCACGAAGATTTTGCTAAGAATTATCATGCAAAGAGTTAGGAGGAAAATACAACCTGAAATAGGAGAAGAACAATGTGGGTTTGTAGTAGGCAAGGGTACAGTAAATGCTGTGTATATACTGAGAACCGTAATCGAACGTTCTATAGAAGTAAACAAAGATCTACACCTTTGCTTTATTGACTACACAAAGGCTTTTGATAAAGTGAGACATGTCAACATGATAAGGATGCTTGAAGATCTACAAATTGATGGGAAAGACCTTAGACTTGTAAAAAACATATATTGGAAACAACAAGCTGCCATAAGAGTTGATAATGAAGTAAGCCAATATCAGCCTATTAAGAGAGGTGTGAGACAGGGATGTGTAATGTCTCCAGATCTGTTTTCCCTGTACAGTGAAAATATTTTCAGAAATATTGAAAATATGGAAGGAATCAACATTGGGGGACGATGCATCAATAACATTAGATATGCAGATGATACAGTCTTGATTGCAGACAATGAACAGGACCTGCAAAATTTAGTAGATGCGGTTGTTACACACAGTGAACAACAAGGGTTAGAATTAAATTGTAAAAAGACACAGATTATGGTCGTCACTAGGAAGAACGAAATACCACAGTGTAATATACAAGTAAATGGGAATATTCTTCAACAAGTGAATAGGTACAATTATCTCGGAACAGTAATAACATCTGATGGGAGATGCCTTGAAGAGATTAGAACAAGAATCGCCATGGCAAAAGTAGCCTTTAGCAAGATGAAAAACATACTGACCAATAAAAAGATGTCAATTGAAACGAGAAAAAGAGTGTTGAGATGCTACATAGAACCTGTACTTTTATATGGATGTGAAGCTTGGACAATGAGCAGCCAGGCTGAAAAACATCTGATGGCTGTAGAAATGTGGTTTCTGAGGAAAATGCAAAGAATACCATGGACAGCCAGAAAGACCAATGAACAAGTCCTTCAAGAAACAAATGAAGATCGTAAACTGATCAGAGACATTAGACGTAGACAGTCACAATTTTTTGGGCATGTTATGAGAAGAAATGATTTGGAGAACTTGGTGACAACTGGTAAGATCGAGGGGAACATACCAAGGGGAAGACCTAGAAACAAGTATCTGGATGGCTTGGCCTTGTGGCATGGTCGAGACAGAAACACGGAACTGATCCACGACTCTGTTGATCGAGTGAGATGGCAGAACATGACCGCCCACGCTTACCGACATGGCACATGATGGATGGATGGTTGATATCTTGGCCTAGTTTTACGTTCAGTAGTTTGCCACTGCTTTCTGAACGACCGGCTCACATACCTCCGTAAGTAACGAGCGCGACGCGATCCGCTGCCGAATCTCGCGCAGCTGCGTTTCATACGTGGGTATACGGAATTACGAACAATGTCCTTAATGCCTTCGCCAGGCAGAATGGCGCCCACCTTTTGAAAATAACGTTTGTTCGTTCGTCACAGTGTAGGCCCTACAGATTTAGCTCTACATTGTTCTCCCACTTTGTTCCTAATTGCATCGCTGACCTAACGCCTTGGATGTGTTCATTATTCACCTGTTTGATCCTCTGGCTGGGTTTAGTTTCCCCTAGGGCGGTGTTCGCCTGCCTAATCTATTGTATCCAAGCTGCTGAACAACTATTGTTGCATGCTGACTAGTAGTCAGCTTTGTGTTCTCCATTCTCTAATGTTACTACAGCAATACCTCGGTTTTCATTGACTTGTATCTTTGACAGGTCGTACGTTTTTATACGCACTGGCTTCTAATTGATATAGCTGAAGTTTTTGACACAAGGCGAAGAAGGATGTTTCCATTGCATTGAAGCACGCTTTAATTCGGGCTGGTAGCGAAGCACCCATGATTCGTCCCCAGTATAAACAGGAAGCATTTCCTTATGAATGTCCTATGCAGGCAGTCCTTTTGCGAAAAAAAAACAAAAAACTCACAACAGCAGGTTGCTCTTTGGTTGTACACTCCATAAGTACAGTCGCCATTTTGTGTAGGTGCTGCATATGCGCATGAGACACCTAGCGCCACCTGACGAACGGGAATATAAAGCTCGATGTTGCTGTCACCCAATGAAACCTGTAGAAAACACCAACTACATTTACTTGCCGTCCCACAGAGCCGCGTGACTTACTAATTGACTCGCCCTAGTAATTTTCTTGGCATGTGTAAAAAGAAAAAGGTAGTTTACCATTGCTTTCCTTCTTAGCAATGATCATACTGGTCAATGACCGTAGCCATTGTCTCCCCCAAAAAAGAGATCCAGCTGCCTGCCGTCGTGAAGCTGGAGATCATAACCTACAACTACCTGTTGGCTGCTCTTCAACTTCATCCACCACCTGCACATATGGCTTCACGTAACCTTGTTCAGTAAGCTAAACGGATACTCCGCCTTGCCCAAGGGTGTCCCACAGGCTAGCGGAGGCATCTTACTTATCCTTTGATAGGGGATACCCTTACCCCGCTACCCGTAAGTGTGTAAGGAGTTGTAGGAAACAGCAAAACGATTTAAGGAGGGCTGTGGCCTATGCTCCAATGGGGGAGATAAGAAGCAGAGGAAGAAGAATATGTAACACTATTCGCACGAATGCAAACAACCAAAACACGCATACATATATACACAGAAGTGCACACAAACAAATTACTTCGATCACATCTGATCTGTTAGGCACATCGATGAGCTGCCTATAGAAATGTACGGAGACAAAGGTCTAATAGTATGGCTTTCAGTAGCAGGAAACCGTGTCGACACGTCATTTCCTGTGTATATATTTCTAATTGGAATGACGTCATCATCATCATCAACAGAATCTTGACGACTGATGCGGCTAATTATGTATCTCCACATCTCTTGCTCAACAGTGAAATTAATAAGTTTATAGTTTATCTTGCTGACATCTTATCGCGCCGTGACATGGTGGTGTTCTATTTAACGTCCCAGATTTACTTTTCAATGCATTCTACCAGTTCTTACAACATATTCCAGTTTTTCCCCGACTCAAAACTTGGCCAAAGAACTTTGCCTGTATTCTTGATTAATTGATTCAAGTATCGACAGCACAACATTCCGAATGGATAAGAGCGCTCGCTCTTAAACTTCCGGTTTGTGATGCCGAGGTAGAGGGTTCAACCCCTACAACGGTCAATTGGACTAAAATGTTGACTTCTCAACCTTGACTTTGGGACGTATATTACAAGTGAGGAAGAGGGACACTGATAATAGGGAAAGCTAATCCACACGCAACACACACACAAAATCAACCCAACACACAAGAAGTAGCAGCAAGTGCATGGACTACGAGTGAGTTCCATACCTTCTCCCGCAGCAAATGAAGCAAGATGCTAATCCTTCCACAGCCACATTGACTGTAAACATGTCGATTTGCACTCTCATACATTCCTCCATATCACACCGACACATAAATGTTATTTCGAGAATTCTTGCATATGTTGTTTCAGCCTCTACTGTGTCTTTAACAACTGGTCTTACATAGACGGTTTTTCAGTACGTCTGCGGTGGGTGTTCCTACCGCCGGCGCATTTAAAACCAACCGACCTGCTCCTTCGTTACCTCGCACTCCAGCATGTCGCCGACAGTAAATACTAAAGACAACGGAACCTTTTACACGCCTTCAATAAAACAATCAAGTGCCGTCTCCACAATGTCTCTCCCCCTGACTGTACATTCTGTCAGACGTTCGTCCATCTCTTGATGTTATCTTGCTACTTGTATCTATCGTTGTCTACCTCTTGCCTTCAACCTTGCCCTCCAGTATGGCTTTTATAAGAGTGTTATGTCTTTTAACGTGGCTGAAATATTTCACTTGCCTCTTGTTTATTTCGTGCATCAATTCTCGACTCAAGGTATTTTAAACAGATGGTGTCACGCATATTGATTTTAGATCGATCGGCACTCCAGGTGTGATGTAATATCACATCGGCCGCCATCACATCCCAATCGATTCCATTTCCTGGTGCCCATTTTAGGTTGGGGCGACCTGGGAGGCCAGGTGACATTTAATCATCCGAATCAATGCGAAATCCGCATCTGTGCCTGCGCCAGTGACCACTGGGCCGGCAGACCAGCGACTAGCTACATAGGCTTTTAGGTTCCCAGACATAGGCTTTTAGGTTCCCAGACATAGGCTTTTAGGTTCCCAGACATAGGCTTTTAGGTTCCCAGACAGGCTGTTAGGTCGCAGTTAGTATTTCCATGCACGTCCCTGCAAGAGAGAGAGAGAGAGAAGAGAGAGAGAGAGAGAGAGAGAGAGAAAGAGAAAGGAAGAGAGAGGGGGGGGGAGATAGAGGAGAGAGAGAGAGAGAACGAACGAACAAACTTTATTTTCGAAGGGTAACAAATTGGGCACGCAGGCCCATCTTACATTCGGCCCTTCCAATAACTCATCTTTCGTTCATCAGTGCATAGTGCATTCACATAGGAAGAACACATTGTCAAATAAATGTTGTAAGCATAAACAATGCATGTTACCATATTATAAGACAAATCCCCTATCCATCCGCGTGTCCCCCACACACACATCCACCACCCTACCACACACATGCCCACAGGCACATACATGACCCCATCCATCCACTCATCCCCGAACCCACACATCCCACCCACACCCCCCCCCCCCAACCCCACCCCCACCAATACATCACCCCCACCCATATATCCCCCACCTAACCACACAAACCAAGACACACACGCATGCAACTACCCATCCATACCCACCCACACATCCCCCCCACCTTCACCACCATCTCCCCACCCACACATCCTCCACCCATCCCATAACCTACCAACACTCACCCACCCACATACCCCCAACCACTCAGCCAAACACACATCCCCCAACCACATATCCAGCACCCACACACACATATTCCCGCCAACTCACATATCCTACACTTACCCACACATATCACCCACCCCACACATCCCCTCCCACCCCCAACCTACACACACGCACCCTCCCACACATCCTCCACCCACCCATCGCCAACCAACCACCACCCCCCCCCCCCCCATATCTCCAATCCCTAATCACACATCCCTTAACTACACATCTCACCATCCCCATACACTCACACACATCTCCCCACCCCATACACACATTCCTCATCCAAAAACACACCAACCACCCACACACACCCAACCACCCACATATACCCCACCCACACACATCCGCCTTCCCACCCACACACACACATACCCACCCATACACTCATCTCTCACACACATTCACCCACTCACGTACTCATCCATCAACCACTCACACCCACACATCAACCACCCACCCATCACCACATGCATCTCTCATCTACACTCCTACCCACACACACCCCAACCACACCAGCCAAATACACATCCCCCATCCTCACATACATCCTTCATCCACCAGCACATCTTACACCTCCCCCCCCCTTTCCCCCTCCCCCCCCAAAAACCCCCCCCAAAAAATTTCCCCTCTTCCCCCCACAACACCCCACCCCCCATAAA
>JACEFZ010000970.1:0-19615 GCA_014155875.1 Cepaea nemoralis
TTCATATAAGTAGTCATATAAGTTCCCGTTCCCGACTGTCTGTTTGTCTGTCTGTCTGTCTGTCTGTATGTCTGTCTATCTATCTATCTATCTGTCTGTCTGTCTGTCTGACCCGGCCCAGCCCATGGTGGAGAGCATCTCATTTAAATTATATAAGTAGTCATATAAGATCCCGTTCCCGACTATCTGTCTGACTGTCTGTCTGTCTTGGGTAAATGTAGGAGGGAGGAGGAAGAGGGAGGTGGAGGAGGGAAGAGGAGGGAGGAGGAGGGAGGAGACAGGAGGAGTAGGGAGGAATAGGAGGGAGGAGGAGGGATTAGGAGGAGGGAGGAGTAGGGTGGAGGAGGAGGCGAGGAGGAGGGAGGTGGAAGAGGGAGGAGGAGGGAGAAGGAGGGAGGAGGAGAACGCAGGAGGAGAAGGGAGCAGGAGGAGGAGAGGGAGGAGGAGGGAAAGGGAGTTGGAGGGAGGAGGAGGAGAGAGTTGGAGGAGGGAGGAGGCGGAGGGAGAAGGAAGAGGGAGGAGGGAGAAGGAGGAGAAGGAGGGGGAGGAGGAGGAGGGAAGAGGAGGAGGGGAGGAGGAGGAGGAATGCGAAGGGAGGAGGAGGGAGGAGGTAGAGGGAGGAGGAGGAGGAGGGAGGCGGAGAGAGGAGGAGGAGGAGGAGGAGGAAGAGGGAGGAGGAGGAATGTGAAGGGAGGAGGAGGGAGGAGGTAGAGGGAGGAGGAGGAGGAGGTAGAGAGAGGAGGAGGAGGGAGGAGGCGGAGAGGGAGGAGGAGGAAGGAGAAGGGGGAGGAGGGAGGAGGAGGAAGAAGAAGGAGGAGGGAGGAGGAGTGATGAGGAGGAGGGAGGAGGAGGGAGGAGGAGAGAGGAGGAGGAGGAGGGAGGAGGAGGGATGAGGAGGAGGGAGGAGGAGGAATGTGAAGGGAGGAGGAGGAATGTGAAGGGAGGAGGAGGGAGGAGGTAGAGGGAGGAGGAGGAGGGAGGAGGAGGAGTGAGGAGGAGGAGAGGAAGGAGGAGGGGGAGGAGGGAGGAGGAGGAGGAGGGAGGAAGAAGGAGGAGGAGGGAGAAGGAGGGATGAGGAGGAGGAGGGAGGAGGAGAAAGAGGGAGGAGGAGGAATGTGAAGGGAGGAGGAGGTAGAGGGAGGAGGAGGAGGGAGGAGGAGAAGGGAGAAGGAGGGATGAGGAGGAGGGAGGAGGAGGAAGAAGGAGGAGGAGGAATGTGAAGGGAGGAGGAGGGAGGAGGTAGAGGGAGGAGGAGGGAGGAGGAGGAGTGAGGAGGAGGAGAGGGAGGAGGAGGAAAGAGGAGGGGGAGGAGGGAGGAGGAGGAGGAGGGAGGAAGAAGGAGGAGGAGGGAGAAGGAGGGATGAGGAGGAGGAGAGAGGAGGAGGAAGAGGGAGGAGGAGGAATGTGAAGGGAGGAGGAGGAGGGGAAGAGGAAGAGGGTAGGAGGAAGAGTGGAGAGGAGGAGGGAGGAGGTAGAGGGATGAGGAGGAGGGAGGAAAAGGGAGGAGGGAGGAGGAGGGAGGAGGTAGGAGGAGGAGGAAGAGGGTGGAGGAGGGAGGAGAAGGAAGGAGGAGGAAGAAGGAGGAGGAAGAGGGAGGAGGAGGATGGAGGAGGGAGAGGGATGAAGAGGGAGGAGGAGGAAGGAGGAGGAGGAAGGAGGAGGAAGAGGAAGGAGGAGGAAGAGGGAGGAGGAGGATGGAGGAGGGAGAGGGAGGAGGGGAAGAGGAAGAGGGTAGGAGGAGGAGGGGAGAGGAGGAGAAGAAGGGAGAAGGAGGGAGGAGGAGAAGGAGGAGGGAGGAGGAGGGGAGAGGAGGAGGGAGGAGGCAGAGGGAGAAGAAGGAAGGAGGAGGAGGAAGGAGGGAGAGGAAAGAGGGAGAATGAGGAGGGGAGGAAGGAAAGGGAGGTGGAAGAGGAGGAAGAGGGAGGAGGAAAGAGGTAGGGGAGGAGGAGGTAGAGGGAGGAGGAGGAGGAAGGAAAGGGAGGAGGAAGAGGAGGAGAAGGGAGGAGGAGGGTGGAGGGAGGAGGAGGAGGTAGAGGGAGGAGGTAGGAGGAGGAAGAGGGAAGAGGGAGAAAAAGGGAGAAGGAGGAGGGAGGATGATGAGGGAGAAGGAGGAGGAGTGAGGCAGGATGAGGAGGAGGGATGAGGAGGGAGAGGGAGGAGGAGGGAAGATGAGGGAGTAGGGGGGAGGAGGCGGGGGGAGGAGGAGGGAGGAGGATGGAGGAGTAGGGGAGAGGAGGAGGGAGAAGGAAGAGGGAGAAGGAGGAGGGAGGAGGAGGGAGAGGGATGAGAGGGAGGAGGAAGAGGAGGAGGGTGGAGGGAGGAGGTAGAGGGAGGAGGAGGGAGGAGAAGAGAGGAGGAGAGAGTTCGCCATTCCGAATTCATACTCGTGTAGTTCTTCCCTTCTACACGTCTGTAGATAACTTCCTTACACATAAAAAGATGAATTGTTATTGATATTGCCGTGGCATGGAGGAATATCAGCAGCAGAGTTGATCCAAAAAACCAAAGACTGAGATCTACGGAGAGCCATGAACGCCTACGCCAGCCGGCACGGCACTTGATGGTGATGATTGCCGTGTGACGATTCTGTGTAGTCACGTCATTTTCTTCCTTTTCCCTAGCGTTTTGGTTCGGGGATTCTTTCATCATCATCATCATATATTTACGTACGTATTTTGGGAGGGGGAGGAGGGAGGAGAAGGAAGAAGAAAAAAAAAACTATGACAGTTGACAGCTCTGGAATGAAAAGAAGGCGTGTAGAAAATTTCATCTCAATCGGATGGGCCGTTCGCGAACAAATAAAGGACATACATATTTACATACATATATACATACACTTTGTTTTATAGATATAGATTGTAAGAAGACGCAGATTATGGTTATCACAAGGAAAAACTAAATACCACTGTGTAATAAACAAGTAAATGGGAATATTCTTAAACCTCTTTTGCCTTAGGTGTGATGTGTATGTTGTGTAAGTTGGAAAAGTTGGATGTGTAGTCTGACATGAAATATTTTGTCCGCTTTTTATTCTCAGTAGAAGTGATGGTGCTTGTTTACTAACTAATTGTTTGTATATTTCCTGTATTGTTTCCTGTATTAAATGTTCATGTCCTTGTATTGCTTGTATACAAGTGTGATAAAAAGTTGGCCGTATTCCTTGATGATGTGCTGATGTATTGTTTAATTTTGTGAGATATTTTATTGTGTGTGTTATTTAATATAATGCTAATCTATGGTGTTCTTGATGTCTGCTAATATTACCTATGCGGCTGATTCTAGGTGCTTGTATTTTTGTATGTATATCTGGAAGTGCAATTCCTCCTTGTTCCTTGTCCTGTATGGGTATTGTATGCTTATGCTGTGTATTGTCTTACTAAATATAAAATGTCTTATCTGTTTATTTACGTCTGTGATTGTCTGTTTTGGAGGAATTAAATTTTTTAAATGGCACCTTTCCGTCTTGACAGACGATAGTTTGATACATTGTGCTTCAAAATGGCAAAGAAACTACATCCCATGGCTGTGGCAAATGTGGCTGATAAGGCAAATTCGCACTGTAAATGTTTGTTCAAAGTGGATGCATGTGAACACATGGTCATTTCCACCATCATTCACCATCTTACATCTCTCACGCTCTGTGTGTGCTTTATCTGCAATCATTTTCTCCTTTGTCTTTATTCAATTTCTGATAGTTGCCCTCCATGCAACACGTTCAGCGGAGACTTGCTCCCAATGTGCATTATCAATGGCTGTATTAATCATGTCCAGCTTACACACATCTTTGTATCGTAGTAGAGGCCGACCCTGAGATCTCATACCCATATGTAATTCACCAAATAAGATGTCCTTTGGTATTTTACCATCATCAATCCTCCTAACATGTCCTATCCATCTAAGTCTACGAAGGCTGAGCATGGAACACACCGTCACACAACCTGATCTTTCCAATACTTCAGTATTTGTGATTATGTCTTGCCACATAATACCAAGTATTCTTCGTAGACACCGCATATGAAAGCTGTTTAAACGTTTTTCTTGGCGTGAGTAAGTTGTCCAGGTTTCACTGCCAAAATGAAGAGTACTAAGGACACATGCTTGGTAGACAAGGACTTCAGGTTTGGTAGTAAGCTTCTTCCTGTTCTCCCAGACTCTTTTTGCTAACATGTTCATTGTTGTTGCTGCCTTGCCAATCCTGATGTCGATTTCCCGATCGAGGGAAATCACCATCAGGATTGGTGCATTTGTGCAGCATTTGGTGCATGCTGCTCTTGTTTTCCTATGACTGTGCCGACGACCGGCCGCAACGCTGTGCGGCTCAACGATGATGTGACAACAATTGGTACAAATACATTGTTTATTTTTTTATTTTTTTATTTTACAAGGCTTTTAATATAAAACACGTGAATTTTCTGCAATGCATAAACATTAATTACATAAGGTTTTTCATTTAAATGTTAGTATACAATTTATTAATAAATTGTGACATTTAACTGAAACCAAAAAAACAAAACAAAAATAAATTATATACAAAAGAAATAGTGAGGTATCCATGTGATGCAAAAAAACAAAACAAAAAAAAACAAACAACCGCAGCAGTGACAAGTGGAGAAGATAAAGAATAAGTCTGTAAAGATGTGCTTTAATTTCCTGTCATCTTCCTTTTGAACAGCAGCACATGTGGCTCTGGGCCATGCCTCATATAATGTATTCATCCTTGACTTTTCTGGACACCGATGCTTGGCCATTCTGTCTCGGACATTAAATGGGTCCTGGGAACAAGTTTAGCAATCTCTGTAGGAAGCATGATATGTCTGTATTCATATTCATCGTCCGTGTATTTATCTGAATAGTAAATCTGCTTGTGCAGGCTAGACATTTCTTCCCTCGTAAAGTTCTCTTTGATGGTTTTATTCTAGCTTGTGCAGGCTAGACATTTCTTCCCTCGTAAAGTTGTCTTTGATGGTTTTATTCCGGCCGTCAGCTGCACTTGTAACACTAGCGGCTGAAATAATTTTTTTTTTTTTTTTAAACTTTTATTGAGTGTTTAAATCTTTGCGAATTGTATTGTTCGTGTTGTTACAGAGCGTTGCATGTGGACGTGTAGGTGACATATGCGCAAATTTTCCAACATTTTATACATTTGAACATTTCTTCATTGACATTGTTGTGAGGAAATATTTTAAAACAAACGCGTGATAGTAGTGCGTCGTTATTACTTCCCCTGCCACCTCGCTCTCCTGTCAGCTCCAAAACTCCTACCAAGAACCATCACCACCCCTCGGTGATGATAAACATGGCGGTGCAAAACTGTTAGGAACCAACCGGTGAGGGCGGCAGCAGAAACAACAATCACAGTATCAAAAAGGTGGGAAAGGGGGATGTGACAGTATACGGGTTTACAAAGCCATATATATTAATAATTATTACAATGATAATAATACAAATAACAACCAAATATATCAATAATAATAAAGACCAAGAAATAAAAAACTGCTAATGGTGATAACAGCAATGACAATAACAGCAATGATGATAATAGTTATGATAAAGATCACATTTTCCAAACATGTGATTCCATTTGCTAAAATGATTTTCTTAGGAATTGTGTTTACATGAAATACATCTATAATAATAATGACAAAGAATAGAATTACAAAGGGTGATAACAGCGATGCTGATAACAGCAATGATAATAATAGTTATGATAATGTCAAATGATCACATTTTCCAAAACATGTGATTCTATTTGCTAAAAGGATTTTCTTAGGGATGGTGTTAAAACATGGCAGGTACGTACAATTGCAACCTGCACTGTTCAATAATAGTATTAGTAAAAGGAGGTAGTTATCTTTTTTCTCCTTGCTTGTTTTTTTTATTTTTTTTTGGTCTTAATTGTAAGGGCTCATTCACTTTTCCCCCTCCTCTTTATTTATTTATTTATTTTAAAAAAAAATTAAACAAGCATTTGTATCAACACAAATATTTACAATCTCATTGGTTTGGCAACTATGTGTGTCTTTGTATTCATTCATTCAACATTCACTCCCATTTTCCTGTTTCTTTCTCACACTCATGTATACCAAATTCTAAACTCATAAAGAAGAGTATCTGTGTTTGCTCTGGAGATGTCTGTGATATTTTGTGTTTACAACATAGGAAATTTATCCATCTGCATATTCCATTCCTTGAACACATTTACATGTGAATGGGGGTTTAAAAAGAAAAGGGGAAATCTTTACATTTTGTTTCCCTTGCCACCTTCTCACCAATTGGTTCCACTCCACCAATTCCCTCATCACCACTCACTGTGCAAAGATGGTAAGGGCAGGATAAATATTTGAACCACACCAGTGTGTGTATCAGCAAAGGCAACAACAACCATGAGCGAGGAGGGGGGGGGGGGGCACATGGGAAATGTTTTTGTTTTGTTTTTGTTTATTACTAATGATGGCAATAATAATAATGACAAGTAAGAACCATACTGAGGTTAATAACAGCAAATATAAAAACCAGCCATGGTAATATTTGTTATGAAAATGATAACATTTTTGCAACATGTGATTCCATTTGCTAGGATGATTTTCTTTGGAATGGTGTTAACATAGCATAGCAGGTACATACAAATGCAAACTGCAGTTTTTAATAATACTTGGAGTAAAGGAGTGGGTTATATTTTCCTCCTTGTTTTTTTTTTCCTAACTGTAGGGGTTCATTCATATTTTCCTCTTTGCTCTCTCTCTTTCTTTTGTTTTTTTAAATAAAATTTAACCAAGCATTTGTATTAACAAAAGTTTTTACAGTATGATTGGTTTGGTAACCATTTGTGATTTTGTATTCATTCATTCAACACTCACTAACATGATTCAAAGGGGGTGACAAAGAGAAAGGGAAATCTTTACATTTTTGTTTCCCTCGCTACACTCCCACTAAATTGGTTCCACTCCACCAATGCCCTCCTGACCACCCTAATGATGGTACAGACAGGACAAATGTTTGAACCGTCCAGTGGGGGTAGTAGCAAAGGCAACAAAACCATAAGCAAAAGGGAGCACAAGGGAGATGTAGTTGTAAAATAATAATGATGATATCAATAATTCTTATAACATTAATGATACAAAGAATAATAAGGTAGGATAATGATAGTAATAATAATGATAATAATAATAATAATATAAATAATAATAATAATGATAATAATGATGATAATAATAATAATAATAATAATAATAATAATAATAATAATAATAATAATAATAATAATAATAGATATGTGATTCTATTTACTAAAATGATAATCTTAGTAATGGTGGTAGTATAAAATAGCAAGTGCTTTTAAAGCAAGCATCCAATATTTAATACATTGGAATGGAAGCAGTTGATTTTCTTTTCTCCCTTTTTTTACCCCCTTATCTATTAGGGTTGGATCATCATTTTGAAGCAAATAAAACAGGCATTTATATTTCCACAAATCTTTAATTGAGGAATTTTTCATTGGTCTTGATAACCATATGTGATATTTTATAATCATTCACTCACCATTCACTCACAGTTTCTTCTTTCTTTTTCGCACTCATGTATACCAAATTTGTAATACAATAATGAAGAATATGTATGATTTACTCTGGAAACAGTTGTGATATTTTGTGCGTGTACATAAATGATATTAAGTGTGTGTTATATGTGCGGTGTTTGTATCTGGCTGAGTTTCTACATGTCCATATGAGATATCTATAGTAAGAAAGAGTTGTCAGTAGTTTTGTATGTATGTCTTTTGCTGACTTTTGGTATAGTGTTGAGAAAAATTGCTTTATATATGTCGGTTTGTTTGCCTGTGTGCGTTTGTATGAGGTGTATGAGTGTTGCGCGTATGGCTGTAATTGTTGGACATGTATAATAAATGTGTTCCTCTGTCTCTGTTGTGTTGTTTCTACATAGCTGACACTGTGATATTTGTTTGAATTTGTATGCTTCTGTCTGTGTTGTCGGTGTCATATTGTATAACAGTCTATATGTGCTCTCCCTAGCTTTTAGTGTTATGTGTTTGTTGTGTAGGTTTGAAAAGGTGCATGTGAAGTCAGACATGAAGTATTTGTGTCCTCTTTTAATCCTAAGTCTTAGTGATGGTTCTTGTTCTCTAACTAAATGTTTGTATATTGTGAGTATTTTTGCTGTATTAACTGTTCATGTCCTTGTATTGCCTGTATGCATGTCTGATAGAATGTTGGCAGTCTTCCCTGGTAGTGTGCAGTTGTATTGTTAAGAGGTGTGAGATGTTTGATGTTGTGGCCTATGTAGTATAGAGCTAGTCTGTTCTGTTCTGGTTGTCTGATGATTTTACCTATGTGGCTGATTCTGAGTGACAGTATTTTTGTGTGGATGTCCTGTAGTGAAATTCCCCTTGTCTTTTGTCCCGTATGAGTGTTTTGTGCTTTATGCTGTGTATTGTGTTGGTGAAGATGAAGCGTCTGATTTGTATGCTTATGTTTGTGACGGTCTGTTTGGGAGGGTCTAGTACTGTCGCTAAGTATAATATTTTGGGTATTATGTATGTGTTGACTATTGTGCTTCTACCAAATATTGTGGATGTTTTGTACCTATACCTATGTAACAAGTCTGTGATCTGTTCGGTCAGTGAGTGCCATGTCTGTGTGTGTGTTTATGTGGGATCACATGGAAATGTGATCCCATACAGCTTCATGGTGTCTGTGTGTCTCAGGTTTGGAGGGAAATCAGACTTTTGTTTCCACTTTCCTACACCCATTATTTGTGATTTCTGTATATTTACTTTGGCTCCACTGTCTTTTCCAAAATGGGTAAAGGTGTGGAGTATATTCCTTATTGATGTGTTGCTGTTGGGAAAGAAGCCAGTGTCATCTGCATAGGCGACGAGCTTCTGCTGTTCTATCCTATGCAGAAAGGTTAATTTAATACTAGTGTCTTGCCTTATCTTCTCTAATAATGGTTCTAGGGTGAGCACATACAGGAGTGGTGATAAGGGACATCCCTGTCTTACAGATCTCGTGAGCCTGAAGCTAGCTGTCAGTGAATGGTTCACCAACACTCTGCCCTCAGGGTTTTTATACAAGATCTATCTTATCTTCTCTAGTACAGAAATACATTTTTTTTTAAAACTTTAAATATGAACTTTATTACATCAATCTGACAAGTACAAATACAGAATAAATGACAACATACAAGAGACTACTGCTGGAAAGAAAATTATGTTAAGTAGCAAAAAGACAGGTGACATTTCTTTAATGCTAAATATTTACCATAAGTTGAGGGTGATTTATTGTCAAGGAGCAACCAGCTGTCACAAATGTGATGTTTTCATTCTTTTCACTTTAACAAACCCATGAATTATGTCTGGGAATTCTGTGCTTGAAGTGTTTTCAATATAAGTACAATGACAACTTGCTTTAGGCTGTAGGTAACCCCTTCCTATTCTGCCATAAATTTTAAGTCCTGAAGTGTTACATTTCCATTTTTTACTTGACTCAGTGCAAGAATAGTAACTTAGATAGTACAGGTAAGCTTTTCATCCTAAGCGCTCCAAGTTTCATGAAAAGGAGACTAGTCATTCTAAAAATGCAGTGTACACAATCAAGGCCTGTGTCTCATCCTAACGTAAACAAACTGGCTGTTCATAATTTCTACCATTTTAATTTAGCAGTGAAACGCCATATTTAGAATGATTATGCAACAAACTAATGAAATAAAATAACTAAAAAGAATGTCATGCTTTACCAAATGACACAACAGATCATGAAGATAATTAAAAATATTGTAAACTGCACTGGGTGTCAGCTGGCACTGAGAAGTGTACTTCTGTTGATGGAACTGTCTCCACAATTAGTTCTGGGATGGCGAGCGAGACCTGGGTCTGGCTTGTGGAGATCGGCTTTCATATCGACCCCTGCTTCTGCTTCGAGAGTAACTGCGAGATGCCGATCTGCTTCTGCGCCGAGATCCTCCATGGCGACTTTTTGAACAGTCGTAGGCATAGTGTCGTCTACCTCCACACTCATAACACTTGTCATCCGGGTTGAATGCACGTCTACCTCTGGAGGGTCCATGGGCACCACGCAGCCATGGCTTGGGGCGAACTTTACCTGTGGACAGTTCCACCCTGCACCTGGCCCCACAGATGGTTGTTCCATCCAGTTATTTAACAGCATCTTCAGCATCTCGATAATCGTCAAACTCAACAAATGCAAATCCTGGTGGATTCCTAGCTACCCACACATTTTTTAAGCGACCATAGTAACTGAATGCTCTTTCCAGCTCTTTCTCAGATGCATCCTTCGGAAGATCTCCAACATAAATTTTACAGTCACTCGGGGCTCTGCTAAAACGTGACATTTCTTCTGTCTCCCTGTCCGACAAGCTGCAAAATATCTGTTCAGAAATAAAAAATTTTTTTTTTTTTTTTTTTTTTTCAAGTTTTTTTTTCTCTTTGAAATAAAATAGCGGTAAATTATTTGGCCTTTCAAAGGCCTGCCAAAAATATATCAAAGACATACACTTAATCATGTACAGAAATAATTATTATTTTTTTTTTTTTTTTTTCTTTTTCTTTCATGGAAATGATATTTAATCAGCATGTCTCCAGGCAGTACAAAATATATCTGACAATAACTGGCTGCCCAGAGAAAGGAATGCAATAAATGCAATAATGTGGAACAAACATACACAAAGATTGACAAGAATACATTCTTCTTCATTTACACATTGAAACAGTGGATGTGCTCACCACGCAATGTGTGACATCCAGAATGAACAAACAGCTTTACTTTCAGAATCACAACTAGGTATACAATATGGTCATGGGTAGTGTGACAAAAGTCATAACCCTAAACTGGAATTGTCAGTCTGCTGGCTGGCAGCAAGATTAGCTGCAGACCATCATGTACAATATACATGCGCACACAGAGTGTTAATACTGCCACACACAAATGTGTGCTGGTTAAACATACAAGTCAAACATGCAATCACTAGTACAAACTTACAACATAGCATTACTACAACAAACAACTGTTGACATTATGCATATATAAATCATCAAAAAGCACAATTCACATAAAACGATCTCTCAAAATGTTATTAAGGTTCAAAAACTTGTGCAACATGGATAGATAAATCAATGAAAGGCTAACTCAGTATATTAACTTTGTGCACACTGAACACATGAAAACATTCATCTCTCGCGACCCCAACAATACTCCACAACCGTAGATAAATGCAACAACACAAGAACATACCACGGAAGATTTGCTGTAAAGCCGAGCCGCGAACCCGGGGTCAGGTGCCTTGTATTGGTGAGGTGTCATCTTGACAAGTTACCTGCTAACAACATGTCAAACATCCACAGATGCAAACTCCTCACTCTTCCCTTCATGGAAACACAAATGTGTCTACTTCAGCTGGAAAATGACATACAAGCACTACTGGCAAATCGCCCTACAACAATGACAACCAAACAGTAAACTTCTGGTCACTTGACACACGAGATCCTGGCCAAAGACTAGCCAAGAATCACTGTATGCCCATGATGGCACAGTCTCAAACACGTGACTGGCAGGAGGTCACAAACTCAGGCATTCATCACTCTCAGGCTAACAACCAGCTGGAGGAATCGACATGAATAGCAGTTAACTAACTAGTGGTCGTCCCGGATCTTTTGATCTGCACGAGGCTGATCCAAGTGTTGACCTGCTTGGCCCGTAGTTTGCCCCAGATGACATGATCACTGAGTGCTAGGATGTTGGCTGCTGCCAGGGCTGCTCCGTCAGGCTGGATCACAGTGGTACAGCCCAGACCCGACGGCATGCGAAGACTTGACCACACATCCTGTGCTCCCCAGTCTGCGGTCACTGGCGGACAGTTGATCACTGGCCAGACGGTATTGCCAGATAGGACAGGTCCCAGGCCATTACTTCTCCCAGCCACAGCTATGAACACGGTTGGGATGCCCTCACCTTCATAGGCTGCCAGGATTCTCAGTGTCTGGTCAGTCTGCTTGTGGGCAGATGTGACTCGAAGCTCACAAGGAACACCCAGAGACTTCAGTGCAGAGCGGATTTTCTCCCCGTGAGGACTGTCTGTGTCGGACCCCATGTACAGAAATAAATGGGCGAAAGATTTCTACGTTGTGAAGAGAAACCAGAGTAAGAATGTCAGTTCGACCATCGGGGGAAGTTGTTAACATCGTGCACGGAGCTTGCAGTGTTGAAACATTGTATATATTGCATTATCAAGTACAATATATTCAATTTTAGCAAAAGCAGTATTTATGCTTTTAGATATTAAATTATCCTGGTAACTGTGAGCAGGCAGTGTCATTAAATTAAACATTTAACAACTAATGTAACTAATTGCTTCTTTAGAAAAAAGTTGGCGAGTTATGTCCCTTGTATACATTAAAATGAATATTATGTTCCCGTGAAAAGGGGGTATTTGTTCCCCTTTGTAACCACACACACACACTACTTATATCTTAATATAGCAATAACAAAGATAATGCATACAGACAAAACTACTATGGAGAAAGAAATATATGTTAATGGGGGGAAATTTGAGGTGGTGAAAAATTTTGAATATCTTGGGTCACTGATTACCAATAATGGTGACACAATGACATAAATTAAACGGCAACTATCAATTGCTCTTCAAAGACTAAAACAATTGAATAAATTATGGAGTGGGACAGAAAGAATGACAAAAATTAGATTTTTAAGAGCATGCATCTTTCCCATTGCAACATACGCCTGTGAGACATGGACACTTACTAAACAAGCTGAACAGCGCATAATTGCCTTTGAATATAAATGTTATAGACGAGTTCTAAGAATATCTTGGGTAAAGAAAAGAACAAATGCATCCATAATTTAAGAATTGAATATTGAAGAAGGTTGGCTGTCAAAGACGATAAAACAAAGAAAGTTGAAATATTTTGATCACTTGAAACGTCACTAAAGTTTGGAGAGAACAATAATGGAAGGATATATGCCTGGGAAGAGAGGAAGAGGAAGGCCAAAGAGAAGATGGGTGCAGGACGTGGCGGATGATCTCCAGAGGGATGTATCAGACGCGGGACATCTTGCTTATGATCGAGAGGTTTTCGGGAAGGTTGTTATGGGAGCGAGGTTCTGTAAAGGACATGCTACTGAATGAATGAATGAATGTCACAACACATGTCATCAATTATAGAATGCTGCAGGAAAATACGGTTACAGACGAATTCAATCAAGAAATCAAAAATCTACATAAGAACATCCCTGATTACGACTCAAGCGTAGATAAGGAATGGACATGTTTCAAGGCTGCCATGCTGGACACACTGGAAAATTAATGTGGAACAAAGAAAGTAGTAAATAGGAACAGAGCGCTGCAGAAATACCAAAAGGCAAGGACAGAACATAATTTTGAAGAATACAAGAAATTCAGAAACGAAGCAAACAGAGCAGTAAAACATGCAGAAGAAAAGGAGTGGAAAAGATTCTGTCAAACACTCAGTCCAGATACACCAGCCACAAAGGTGTGGAAACAAATAAAAGCTATTCAAGGAAATAAAAAGACCAGCAAAATCTCAACCATCAAAAGCACGGAAACTAGCAGTAACAGACCAGGACAAAGCCAAAGTGTTTGGAGATTACTTCCACGAAGTCTGCTCTAACAAAAGCACGAAACTAGCATTAACAGACCAGGACAAAGCCAAAGTGTTTGGAGATTACTTCCACGAAGTCTGCTCTAACAAAAGCACGAAACTAGCATTAACAGACCAGGACAAAGCCACAGTGTTTGGAGATTACTTCCACGAAGTCTGCTCTAACAAAAGCAGGAAACTAGCATTAACAGACCAGGACAAAGCCAAAGTGTTTGGAGATTACTTCCACGAAGTCTGCTCTAACAAAAGACTAGGAAGCAAAGAAAGACATAGAAGGGAGGAACTGACACAAGAGTTAAAAGACACAACAGACGAGAACATCGAAGAACACTTTATGGATGCAGACATCACAACAGATGAGGTGATGACAGCGCTAAACGAAAAATCCGAAACGGCGGCAGGGGCGGACATTCTAAATTATACCATCCTCAAAAAGCTCCCGAATAACACCATAAAAATCAATTACTAAGCTATATAATGTAATATGGCAGACGGGAAAGATCCCCAGACAGTGGAAAACAGCCACGGTGATCCCAATCAAGAAACTAGGGAAAGAGCCAACAAGAGTAGAATCATACCGCCCCATCTCACAGACATCACACCTGGGCAAAGTTATGGAGACTGTGATAAATAAAAGAATAACATTCTACCTGGAGAAAAATGAACTGTACAGCCATACACAATCCGGGTTTAGAGCCAACAGGCGCATGATGGATCAGATCATCAAATTGGAAAACCATGTAAAGAAAGGATTCAAGAGAGGTGAAAAGACGTTGGTTGTATTCCTGGATCTAGCCCAGGCGTACGATCAATGCTGGAGTGAAGCCGCACTAATCAAACTAACGAAAGTAGGCATAGCGGGTAGAACCTACAAATACATAGCAAACTTCCTCAAAGATAGAAGCTTCTCAGTGAGGATAGGGAATGAGGTATCCGATACATATGTGCAAGAGATCGGCATTCCACAGGGCTCGGTCATCTCACCAACAATCTTTTCAATACTGGTGAACGACCTGACAGAGGAGATTCAAACCCAGAAAACAGGACTATCTCAATTTGCGGACGACTGCGCCATATGGAGGAGTGGCAAGGCGGCAAAGACTACAAGAGGACCCCTCCAAAAACAAATAAACAAGCTAACAGCATGGATGGACAAATGGGGTTTCAAAATCAATACCAATAAAACGGTCAGCATGGTATTTAGCAGCAAGAAGAAGATAAATCATAACAAGGACTGGAAAATAGAGATAAAAGGGGAAACCATTAATAGAACAAAGAGCACAGTCTTCCTAGGAATGACCCTGGACGAACAGATGAACTGGTCAAAACATATAAGCCAGACATTAGAAAAATGCAAGAAAGCAAGGAACCTACTGCGGATGATAAAAGGTAACGGTTGGGGTGCCCACACCCAAACAATGCTGATGTTCAATAAAGCATTTATCAGGGGCAAGCTAGAATATGGCAGCATTGTGTATGACTCAGCATCAGAAGCCAACAAGAGGAAGCTAGACACCATACAGACCCAAGCGCTAAACACCATCCTGGGTGCTGGAAAGGGGACATCCAGAGAAGCCATGGAGGTGGCACTAGGTGTACTTCCACTGAGTATGAGGCGTAAACAGCTGACGTATAACTACTGGCTATAGGTAGCTCAAGATAAAAACCATCCTGGATACCTAACGTTCAGTGACAACAACAGCAAAAAAAAAAGGGGGAGGGGGCATCCCAATAGTAAAACTGCAAAGACCGGCAGGATGGGAAGCAGCAGAGAAGATGCAGGAAGAAATGGAGCTAGCAGAGACCCTGAAACAGACAAGACGGTTCAAGCCAACAATCCCACCATGGGAACTTACAGCCCCATTCACTGACTGTAATCTAACAAACAGACAAGACGGTTCAAGCCTACAATCCCACCATGGGAACTTACAGTCCCATTCACTGACTGTAATCTAACAAACAGACAAGACGGTTCAAGCCTACAATCCCACCATGGGAACTTACAGCCCCATTCACTGACTGTAATCTAACAAACAGACAAGACGGTTCAAGCCTACAATCCCACCATGGGAACTTACAGTCCCATTCACTGACTGTAATCTAACAAACAGACAAGACGGTTCAAGTCTACAATCCCACCATGGGAACTTACAGTCCCATTCACTGACTGTAATCTAACAAACAGACAAGACGGTTCAAGCCTACAATCCCACCATGGGAACTTACAGCCCCATTCACTGACTGTAATCTAACAAACAGACAAGACTGTTCAAGCCAACAATCCCACCATGGGAACTTACAGTCCCATTCACTGACTGTAATCTAACAAACAGACAAGACGGTTCAAGCCTACGATCCCACCATGGGAACTTACAGCCCCATTCACTGACTGTAATCTAACAAACAGACAAGACGGTTCAAGCCTACAATCCCACCATGGGAACTTACAGTCCCATTCACTGACTGTAATCTAACAAACAGACAAGACGGTTCAAGCCTACATTCCCACCATGGGAACTTACAGTCCTATTCACTGACTGTAATCTAACAAACAGACAAGACGGTTCAAGCCTACAATCCCACCATGGGAACTTACAGCCCCATTCACTGACTGTAATCTAACAAACAGACAAGACGGTTCAAGCCAACAATCCCACCATGGGAACTTACAGTCCCATTCACTGACTGTAATCTAACAAACAGACAAGACGGTTCAAGCCTACAATCCCACCATGGGAACTTACAGTCCCATTCACTGACTGTAATCTAACAAACAGACAAGACGGTTCAAGTCTACAATCCCACCATGGGAACTTACAGTCCCATTCACTGACTGTAATCTAACAAACAGACAAGACGGTTCAAGTCTACAATCCCACCATGGGAACTTACAGCCCCATTCACTGACTGTAATCTAACAAACAGACAAGACGGTTCAAGCCTACAATCCCACCATGGGAACTTACAGTCCCATTCACTGACTGTAATCTAACAAACAGACAAGACGGTTCAAGCCTACAATCCCACCATGGGAACTTACAGTCCCATTCACTGACTGTAATCTAACAAAGTCCATCACCAAGGACACGGAGGACACAGATGCAAGAGACTCTGCCGAGGAATACATACAAGAAATCAGTAAGGACAACCTCATAATATACACAGACGGGCCCAAGAACGAATAGGGAGAGGTAGGAGCTAGAGTAGTGGTCCCAGACTGGAAGATGAAGAGACAGTTCAAACTAACAGACCAGACAGCAGTATGCACAGCCGAACTGGTAGCCATAATGAAACGCCTAGAGATCGCAGCCCAAAAACCACCACTGAGACTGTGTATATTAACAGACTCCCTGTCATCAGTACAAACGCTCGGGAACTTCAATAGAGGCAACAGACCCGACATAAAAGAGGAGATACTAGCGACAGCCACAAACCTCAGGTACATGGGATGCCAAGTCACCATCGGATAGATACCAGCTCACAGGGGTATCCTGGGAAACGAACAGGCAGACAGAGCGGCGAAACGAGGAATAACCAGCAATAATAAAATCTGCACAGGCCTAGGTAAAGTAGAAGGGAAGAATATAGTCAAAAACTACATTCTCAAGGAATGGAGGAAACAGTGGCGAGACAGCGCTAAAGGCCGTCATGCCTACCAAGTAATGGGTGAACCCTGATATAAGCCACAAGTCAAGACCAACATGAAAGCACCGGCAAACAGACAGCTGTGGAGAATCAGACTAGGCAATTGGAAAGACACAAGAGAAATCCCAGTCTGCAGAGAGTGCCGAGAAAACACCACCATCGAACACTATTTACTAGTATTCGACAAGTACAATAGAGAGCGAAGGGACCTGAGAGATCACTTCGTCAAAACTGGGAAACCAATGACAATGACGGAGTGCCTGCACATAAAAAACAACCCAGAAACACAGCGACTGGTCAGACAGTTCCTATGCAGAACAGGGAAGACCGTATAACCTCCCTACACTCTGTGTGTGTGTGTGTGTGTGTGTGTGTGTATATATATATGTATATATATATATATATATATATATATATATATATATATATATATATATATATATATATATATATATTTGTGTATGTATGTGTGCATGTTTTTATGGTTTTAAAAAATAAAAAAACAAAAACAAAACAAAAAAAACAAAACAAATAAAAACTATGTACATTAAAAAAAATGGCAGGATCGTGGGTTGGCTCCTCCGGCAGAGCACCTGAACTGGGATGAGACCGGATCATCTTGTTGCTACACCAAACCCACACGTGATGATGAAAAACGCCAAACAACAAACGTAAAGGAGTTCGGGCCGCTGACCGGGGGGACAGCTTGAGGCTTGCATTGAATTCCCTGCCTTTGCCTACAACGAGTCTTTATGAAGACTGGACATGACCGGGACCAGCCCCGATGAGAATAACATAAGAAGCCACAAGCACGTAGCAGTGCTAATAGAGAAAAGAAGCCAACAAACGAAAGAAGGAGGGCCCCAGTAGGCCCGACCAAGGACCGGTCTTTATCAGGACCAACACAAGAAAAAGAAAACAAACAGATAGCACAAAACAAATCTATCCGACGAACAGAGCGGAACCAATAAAACCAATAGGAATCAGGACTAACAATCCACACAACCACGGCTCTCAATAATAACCACCGCTGAGGAAGCAGGTTAGACGAGACCGAATTTGGAATTTCTTTTTGGAAAATTGGAATTGGAATTGGAATTGCATATGTTGAATATTTATGTACATGTCAATTTTTGTCCGGCTTTAACAGGCCGCAATTCTGAACCTTGGCTTTCTGTCTGTTCCGGACTCTTTCCTGCAAGCATGTTGACAACTTTTACCCACGGCTTTCTGTCTGTTCCGGACTGTTTCCTGCAAGCATGCTGACAACTTTTACCCACGGCTTTCTGTCTGTTCCGGACTCTTTCCTAGAAGCATGTTTACAACTTTGACCCACGGCCCTCTGTCTGTTCCGGACTCTTTCCTGCAAGCATGTTGACAACTTTTACCCACGGCTTTCTGTCTGTACCGGACTCTTTCCTGCAAGCATGTTCACAACTTTGACCCACTGCTTTCTGTCTGTTCCGGACTCTTTCCTGCAAGCATGTTGACATCTTTGACCCACGGCTTTCTGTCTGTTCCGGACTCTTTCCTACAAGCATGTTGACAACTTTTACCCACGACTTTCTGTCTGTTCCGGACTGTTTCCTGCAAGCATGCTGACAACTTTTACCCAAGGCTTTCTGTCTGTTCCGGACTCTTTCATAGAAGCATGTTGACAACTTTGACCTACGGCCCTCTGTCTGTTCCGGACTCTTTCCTGCAAGCATGTTGACAAATTTGACACACGGCCCTCTGTCTGTTCCGGACTGTTTCCTGCAAGCATGTTGACAACTTTGACCCACGGCCCTCTGTCTGTTCCGGACTCTTTCCTGCAAGCATGTTGACAACTTTGACCCACGGCTTTCTGTCTGTTCCGGACTCTTTCCTACAAGCATGTTGACAACTTTGACCACGGCTTTCTGTCTGTTCCGGACTCTTTCCTACAAGCATGTTGACAACTTTTACCCACGGCTTTCTGTCTGTTACGGACTCTTTCCTGCAAGCATGTTGACAACTTTTACCCACGGCTTTCTGTCTGTACCGGACTCTTTCCTGCAAGCATGTTGACAACTTTGCCCCACGGCTTTCTGTCTGTTCCGGACTCTTTCCTGCAAGCATGTTGACAACTTTGACCCACGGCTTTCTGTCTGTTCCGGACTCTTTCCTACAAGCATGTTGACAACATTGACTCACGGCTTTCTGTCTGTTCCGGACTCTTTCCTACAAGCATGTTGACAACTTTGACCCACGGCTTCTGTGGGCCTTCTAGTCTTGGCTGGTCAAAGTTATGAAATCGTCCCCAGCTAGTTAAACATTAAA
>JACEFZ010000971.1:0-18387 GCA_014155875.1 Cepaea nemoralis
GGAAATTTTGTCCAAAGGGAGGTTTTCAAAAAGGTTTTTTTGCCGGGCCCTTAAAAAATTTTTACCCCAACCCAATCCCCACTAATGCTTTTGATCTCTACACTTTTGGGGGCTAGTCCCAAAGCTTTAAGGTATGTAATGGGCCCCTTGACTTACCTTGACTTTACTTTATTATAACACAGTGTTTTTGTTTGTTAAACAGCCTGACAAAGACATAATGAGATCCTATCGGTTCCATCCTGGCTATGACATAACTTTACACTGATTATACCAGAACCACAAAATGTGAATGCAGAATGGGATATTGAAGCAGGCACCAGAGGTAAGTTCTGTGTTCAGTTTTGAACCCCATCTTTAGATAAAACATGAACAGTTACTTTCAAGATGATGTTTTATGGGAAGTAGTTACATGTTACCGAATGTAAACTTGCCAAGAGATCACAAACAGCCGAGAAATGCTCTGGTTGACTGCAACATCCTGTAAAGGATATGCATCTAACTTTTTTTAAGTTCAATCAATCAATCATGTGCCATGCCGGAAAGCGTAGGTGGTCTTGACACGCCATTTCACTCGATCACCATAGTCGTGAATCAGCTCAGTGTTCCTGTCTTGACCATGCCATGTGGCCATGCCATCCAAGTATTTACTTCTCAGTCTTCCCCTTGGTCTGTTCCCTTCAATCTTGCCAGTTGTCACTAAGTTCTCCAATCCATGTCTTCTCATAACATGTCCAAAAAATTTTGACTGTCTACGTCTAATTTCTCTAATCAGTTTACGATTTTCATTTGTCTCCTGTAGTATTTAGTCATTAGTTTTTCTGTCTGTCCATGGTATTCTTTGCATTTTCCTCAGAAACCACATTTCTGCAGTCATCAGATGTTTTTCAGCTTGACTGCTCATTGTCCAAGTTTCACATCCATACATAAGAACAGGCTCTATGTAGCACCTCAACACTCTTTTTCTTGTTTCAGTTGACATCTTTTTATTGGTCAGTATGTTTTTAATCTTGCTAAAGGCTACTTTCGCCATGGCGATTCTTGTTCTAATCTCTACAAGGCATCTCCAATCAGATGTTATGACTGTTCCGAGTGAGCCGCTGTTATGCCAGTTCAGAAACCATACTGACCACAATCTGTCTTCACTTCCCAGTGGTAAAGTAAAAGATCCCTATTTACACACTTTGAGGCATATTAGGTACATGGAGCTTGTCCCATATTTTTAGATGGGTACTCAATTTGTGATGTGGTTAATACCACACTGACTGCCTTGACCCATACATTTCCTGGTGCCCGTAATAGGCTGTGTTGACCTGGAAGCTCAAGTCAGTTAAAAAACCTGCCTCAATGGGGATTCAAACACATGACCACTGGGCTGGGAGGCAAGATGTTAGCCACATCTCTACTGCGGATCTTGCCTAATGAGAGCTCTCTGGAAATAGACTAGAAGATTAACTGTTATCTGTATTGTGATGAAATAGACTGGCTAACAAATAGAAGGTTATTATCTGTATTGTGATGAAATAGACTAGTTTTGCTAAAAAAGAGAAGATTAGCTATTATCTTTATTGTGCTTACGCCTATCAGGGACTTCATACTTTGTATATTGTGAGATTGCAAGAGAATCACAACAATTTTCCAACATTATGAGCAATCATATATCTTGCACAACCCTGCATGAAGATTTGATGATCATGTTTAGATGAGTGGATTGCTTGTTTACCAGGATGGGGTTGATCGGCAGGCTGTGCTGAAAGGGAGGTGCAATGGTTGATTCATGGCAGTTTGCACCCAGGTGATGTAATCATCTACATGATGGCTCTATGCTAAGAAACCAAAGAAGTGCCAGGATTAGCAAAGGTTAATGAACAGTGTTTAGTGTAGGAGGGCCTGCACTAAAGAAGCTTAGCAAATGTTACGATGGCTTGCTTATCTGAAAAACATCCCAAGCAATTTCTAGTATTGTTCTTTTTTTTTCTGGCTTGCAACAGCCACGACATCTAATCTGATAATGGAGGTGGAGGCAGTCACAGTGGCGTTCCGCTGGCTGGAAGACAAACATCACAGAGCATGCTGTGAAAGGTGAAGACAGGCATGGTTCGTGCAGTGTCATGTTTCAATTAAAAAATCAATGATTGGGAGGTTCTGTTCGATCTTTTCCCCAGGACAAGCTGGTGTGATGGGAAACAACCAAGTGTACAGATTTATTGGGTCTGCCCCAATGGTTGTGTATTGATGCCTGGAAGGCAGATCATTGTCTCTTGGGATCAGATGTATAACGTGGATGAATAGATAAATCATCAAAATCTAGAAGTGGCAGGAAATGACCAGAGAATCTGGCTGACATGCTCCAAGGAAAGAGGTCAGATACCATTAGTACTGAGACTCTTTGCTGGCTGTTGAAGATGAGGACGGACCTCATATGAAAATGTCGAAAGTGCTGTGATGTCAGTTCTTGATTCAACTCCCCTCTGCTGTGTGTCCACCGTGACGAGGTAGAGGGGCTTGTGCGTCCCAATGACCCCAAGAGCTATGCCGACGGTAGCACAGCTACTGGTAGGGCCACCCATGTCGGACAGGTCAAGGGAGAGGGACCAGACGAAGAGACACACAAACCTGCTGCCTTGTAGGTAGACTGGGGACAGTCAAAGGCTAGGGAAAGCACCCCGAATAAATGCTTGTCGAAATCGGATGTACTGAGCCACAGGCTTGACAAAGCAGTGCAACGTAAAACCTGCTGCCTTGTAGGTAGACTGGGGACAGTCAAAGGCTAGGGAAAGCATCCCGAATAAATGCTTGTCGAAATCGGATGTACTGAGCCACAGGCTTGACAAAGCAGTGCAACGTAACTTAATTCATGATGTCACAAATCAAAATTAATCGTTATGGTGCTAATCCCGTGAAGTCCCATCAGGCGGCGATAGTGCCGGGCCCCCTGCCTCGAGGGGGTCCACCCATGACTACTGGTGGTCACCTTCCCCTGTGCTGTGGAGTCAAGGCACAGAGGAGTAGGTTAAGAGCTATTGACCAAATACCCCGGACACTCAACATACTACAGTGGAATGCCGAAGGAGTTTACAAGAAGAAAGACTCCCTAACACAGCGTCTTCATAAAGATAGAATAGATGTGGCATGCATTCAAGAGACACACCTCAACGCCAATCACAAATTCTCAGTCAGAGGATATCAGGCCACACGGTTCGACCGCGAAGGACACAAAGGAGGAGTTCTAATACTTACACGAAATACAATACCTTGCAGCGAAGTATCTGTGATCTCTGACAACCAAACGGAAATTATAGGTGTTGATATAATGATAAAGGACGTGAAAATAAGAATCTACAATCTGTATAGCCCAGCAGATAAGGACCTTACACTCTCAAACATGAAAATAACTGACACAAACTGCATTATTGTCGGAGACTTTAATAGCCGTTCAGAAAGATGGGGATACCCAGATACTGACAAAAGAGGAGATGAATTGGAGGACTGGGAAATAGACTCAAATCTCCATCTACTCAACAAAGCGGATGACACACCGAGCTTCTACTCCAGAAGATGGCTTACCACTTCTACTCCAGACTTAGCTTTCTGCACAGGAGACATCCTCCACAAAATCGATCGCCATGTGCTGGACCAATTAGCAGGTAGTGACCACAGACCAATCAAGCTTGTAATGAATATGGAGTATGTTCCACAGGAGCAAAAGCCCTTGCCCCGCTGGAATTACAAACGAGCAGATTGGGACAGATTTGCCATACTAACAGACAAATATTGTGAAAACATAAATACACGATATGGCAACATAAAGCAAATGGTGGAAAGTCTAAACAGAGCGATAATACAGGCAGCCACTGAGTCCATTCCTAGAGGAGCGAGGAAAAATTACAAACCATACTGGACTGAAGAACTACAAAGTTTGGAGGACAAAGTTGAAGATGCCAGGAAGACAGCAGAGAGAGAACAAACAATTGAAGCGAATATCTCTCTCAAAGCCATCTCAGCAAAATATAAAAGAACAGTAAATCAAACAACAAGAGATTGTTGGAGGGAAAAAACAGAAAACCTGAATTTTGACAGGGATGGAAACAAACTATGGAAACTAGTGAAAGCCATGAACAATGAAGGACCTAGAAACAAACAAATAACAATTAAACAAGGAAATGCCTTGCTTACAGGAAAAAAGGCTGCAAATGCACTAATGGAACACTATGCAAATGCAAACCACATTGATATTACAACCGAACAGAAGAAAGCAATCAAAGACAAACAGATACATCATAGAAATACAGAGACAGCAGCAGAATATATGATGGCAAATCTAACAATGGAAGAAATGGAACAGGCAATGAATACCCTAAAAAAGAAGAAATCACCAGGAAAGGATGGAATCACAAATGAAATGCTAATAGGACTAGGCACCAAGGCAAAGAAGAAACTACTAGCAGTCCTAAATAACAGCTGGAAGAGAGGAATAGTCCCACAGGCATGGAAGGAAGCTATACTAATACCAGTCCCAAAGAAAGGAAAAGACCTGGAAGAACCAAATGGCTATCGACCTATCAGTCTACTTAGCTGTGTAGGAAAATTAATGGAACGCATTATCAATGGCAGGCTAACATGGCATCTGGAAGAAAACAAACTCTTAACACCACACCAAGCAGGATTCAGAAAGTACAGATCCACTGAAGATCAAATAACCTATATAGCTCAGGAAATAGAGGATGCCTTCCAAGAGAAAAAGCACACACTAGCAGTCTGGATAGATTTAGAAAAAGCATTTGATAAAGTATGGAAGGAAGGACTGAAAGTAAAACTGCAAAACATGCATGTTTGTGGAAAAATGTATAAATGGATCAGCCACTACCTTGAGAACAGAACTGCCAGGACAAAAGTACAAGGACAAACAAGCAAAATGATGCTGCTGGAGCAAGGTGTCCCCCAAGGAGGAGTTCTTTCACCAACATTATTCCTAGCATATATAAATGACATCACAGAAAATTTTCCAGCCAGAGTACACACATCCTCCTTTGCAGATGACCTAGCCATATGGACATCTGAAGAATATATTAGTACAGCTAACAGCAGAATACAGCAAGCTTTATTAGCGCTAGAGGACTGGTCAAAATCATGGCTAGTGAAGATAAGTGAGGAGAAAACAACATGCACAGTGTTCTCCCTCTCAAAGACAACTCAGCAGCCTAAGCTGGTATTGAATGGAAAAATATTGTGCCATGAAGAAAATCCAAACTATCTAGGAGTCACCTTTGATCGTCGCCTGACATGGAAGACACAGGTTGAGAAAAATCGAACAAGAGCAAGGCAGAGAATGGCAATCATGAAAAAGCTTGCTGGTACAACGTGGGGAGCAGATGAGAAAGTTCTCAAGAAGTTATATACTGGACGGGTGAGGCCAGTACTGGAATATGGCATTGCAGCTTGGGCAACAGCAGCTAAGTCAAACTTTAACAAAATAAGTAGAGTCCAAAACCAAGGAATGCGAATCATAACTGGAAGCCTGAAGACAACGCCTATTAATGAACTAGAAAAGATCACTTGTTTACAACCAATGCAGGATAGAAGAGATAGCAGAGCCCAGCAACAAGCAGAAAAATTTAGAAGATTGACAGACCACCCTATGTACAACAGATTTAATGGTTTTGGAAAGGGAAGACTGAAGCGTAGCAACTTTGTAGAAACTGCAAAACGAAGGATTAGGGCAGATCCTATACTTAACATATCAACAGTCAAGCCCATATACAATGCACACAAGTTCCCAGCTTGGAGACAGCAGCAACTGCCTGAGATGATAGAAAACATTCCTGGTATTGAGAAAAAGAACACTCAGCATGAAACCGAAAGAAGAGAAATAACCCTAAACTACATAAAAGAACATTACCCAAGCAGGAATTGGACCCATGCATATACAGATGGATCAGCCAAAAATTCAATAGAGAATGGAGGAGGAGGAATTCTCCTAAATTTAAAAAATGGAGTGAAAAAAACACATTCAATGGCAACTGGAAAATTTTCAAGTAACTTCAAAGCGGAGGTAGAGGCTCTGAAAACTGCAGCAGAAATGCTCCTGATGGAGGAAAATAAAGAGAAGCAAATAGCTATCTTCACAGATGCAAAGTCAGCTGTCTCAATACTGAAGAGCAATAACAGCACAAAACTAACTGATCTAAGAGCAGCACTACATGGTCTATGCCAGAAATCCAAAAAAGTTGTAATACAGTGGATCCCATCACATTGCAGTATACCTGGAAACGAAGAGGCTGACAGACTGGCAAAAGAGGGCGGACGACTACCACAGCCTGACATAGACATAACCTATAATGAGGCAAAGAGGTTGATAAAAAGCACTTATAGAACCAAATGGGAATCAGAGCATCCAGGCCATCAGAAGGATGATGCATATTACAAACTCGACCGAAGAGAACAAGTAGCAATCTTCAGACTCCGCACAGGACATAACAGGCTGAAATACCACTTGTTCAATAAACTAAAGATAGGAGATACCGATGAATGTAATTGTAGAACTGGTAAAAATGACAGCAAAACATTTGCTGCAGGATTGCCCAACGTATGCAGAACAGAGAAAGATATTTTGGCCCACACCTGCTTCATTTGAGGACAAGCTCTATGGAGATATCAACAAGCTAAAGTTGACCGCAGCTTACTTTAACTACATACAGGTTGACATTTAAAGGTGCATGAAGACCCAGAGGCATGAAATGGAATATTGCTTGGATAGCAAATCCATTATGTGGAAAGTCCAAATCGAAAGCTCGCATTGTGTGGGCTTCATAAAAGGTGGAAAAGTGTCCTAGTGGCACTGAAATGGAATATTGCTTGGATAGCAAATCCATTACGTGGAAAGTCCGAATCAAAAGCCCATTGTGTGGGCTTCATAAAAGGTGGAAAGTGTCCTAGTGGCATGAAATGGAATATTGCTTGGATAGCAAATCCATTACGTGGAAAGTCCGAATCAAAAGCCCACTGTGTGGGCTTCATAAAAGGTGGAAAAGTGTCCTAGTGGCACGAAATGGAATATTGCTTGGATAGCAAATCCATTACATGGAAAGTCCGAATCGAAAGCTCACTGTGTGGATGTCATCTGCAGACTGCATACTTCTGGTTTCCGGAAGAACAGCCTATGGTGAACGGAAGGCCCAATATACGGAAGTGAGGCTAAGCAGCCATGTGCAGGACGTGACGATTCCTTGGGTGAGCCCAGTACCAGAGCGCTATGTATCGGCTCTGCAAGTATGGAAGCCTCCTTGGATGGCGGGGAATGCCCATGGTCTGCCCCTGCCTTCCCTTGAGGGCTGACCAGGATCTTTGGCTGTTCTATATGGACCAGCTGGGATGGGGGATAACACCACAACAGTGAGAGTCAAACGTCCTAAGAAACCCCCGGGAAGGTTAACCCGGTCAACAAATGCCCGCAGAAGTCGGATGTGTCGGCCTAACGGCGCAAGAACGCAGCTCTGCTGTAAACAGGCACAACGCAATCACATCCGAAAAAAAAACTCCGGATGAATGAAGAAGAAGAAGAAGAAGATTCAACTCAACATAGGATGGTACCAACTTATCAGCCCCTGGTTCAATTATTCTTACAGGGGTAAACAACTTGACTCAACTCAACTTAGGATGGTACCAACTTATCAGCCCACTCAACTCAACTTAGGATGGTACCAACTTATCAGCCCCTGGTTCAATTATTTCATACAGGAATAAACAACTTGATTTGACCAGGTTCTGACAACAACAACCACAACAATATATGCTATCTTCATTGTTAAAGAAGGAAAGCATTCATTTAATAAAACTTGTGACACACAGACACTCAATAGTAAAATCAAGAACCGGTAAATATATGATCGGTGTAACTATGCATTCCAAATATGATGCTGTAAACATTTTAGTAGCTTACATTAACACGAGGTGAAAACTAACTTCACAGTGACTGACATGGCAGTATTTCAATTGTTGACTTCAGATCAACAGGACAAAATAGTGTCAACTCGGTAACTATATTCGTTCTGAGTCTAATCAACTGATAGTTCGACTACCATACTTCACTATAGAATTATCGTGATGCATCAGTTGTAGCAGTAATAGTCACAAACATTTTCTTTCAATTATAGCAGTAATAGTCACAATAATTCTGTATTGATTATAGCAGTAATAGTCACAATAATTCTCTATCAATTATAGCAGTAATGGACTCAATCATTCTCTATCGTTGATCTCACTAATAGTCACAAACATTATCTATCGATTATAGCAGTAATAGTTACAATCATTATCTATCGATTATGGCAGTAATAGTCACAGTCATTTTCTATCAATTATGGCAGTAATAGTCACGATAATTCTCTATCAACTACATCAGTAATAGTCAAAATCATTCTCAATAGATTATAGCAGTAATAGTCACAAACATTCTCTATCAGTTAGTAATAGTCACATACATTATCTATCAATTATAACAATAATAGTCACACATTCTATATTGATGGTAGCTATAATAGTAACAAACATTAGTTGTAGCAGTAATAGTCAAAATTATGCTCTACCGACTACAGACATTCTCTGTCGATTTAGCAGTAATAGTCACAAACATCTATCGATTATAACAATAATAGTCGCACATTCTGTATTGATAGTAGCTATAATAGTCACTAACATTATCCACCATTTGTAGCAGTAATAGTCACAAACATTCTTTGTCTATTGTAGCAGTAGTCATTAGTCGACTAATATCTTTGTCTATTGTAGCAGTAATAGTCACAAACATTGCCTGTCTATTGTAGCAGTAATGAATGAATCACTGAAAAACGAGAAGTAGGTTGAGAGCTTTACCAAAGCACAACTACAAAAAACAATGGACGTTGCGGCCAAAGCCTTCGTCAGCACAGAACAAACAAACAAAAATAGATTAACAAATACACGATCGACACTACATGAATGTACAAATATCAACTTATCTGTGTCTTAGCTTGAAACGGCTATCCATGGGTGGAATTAAACGGATGTTGTGGTTAACGGGGTCAATGACTAAAGGTCAGTACAGCCAGAAACTCGGTGATTGGTTAAGTCAACCGGTGAGGGAACCCGCGCTGGGGGGATGGGGGTGCGCCCAGGAGAGCGAATGGAAAAATATGGATGTGTAACTCTGGGGCGATGTAACGGATGCAGTTTGCAATTCCGCACGCCAAGTTCAAAATGCTGTTGTGGACAATATGGATGCAGACCAACAAGCGTCTGCTATCAAAAAGTAGCACAAGTGACGGTTGTTCAGAACGCAATCAGAAGCGACCCCACGCAAACCAACCAGGAAGTCACAGAAAGCAGAGATAATGCTGGTGTTGACTACCACGACCTGCGAAGGACATGCAACTGGCTAGGAAGTGGACTATACAATTGTGGAGATGTGGGGGGGGGGGGGGGGGGGGGGGGGGGGGAGGATAAGGGGCGTAGGGGACTTAAATAAAACTGTGTTGGACATTGAGACCGTGAGGGGAAAGTGAACCCAACTGGAAGATAAGACGGTTTTCCAGTGTCTTGCGATCACGTTCGTGAGATGTGCACGATTTTATCGCCGTAACACGTATGTTGGCAACCCCACAGTGGTTGTATATTGTAGCAGTAATAGTCACAAACATTCTCCATCTATTGTAGCAGTAATACAAACCCCAGAGCTGTCCTGGTTTGAAAAATGTAATCTTGCCTCTGCTAAGGATCAAACCCGGACCACTAGCATGGCAAGCAAGCACACTAATCACTATGGGAACATGTCTTTTCTGAATGTATACTAAAGAAAAAAAAAAGATGTTAATGAACTAGCTTCACATTTTCCTAGACATTTGAGCAGATTGATTATATTTTGTTACAGATTACCTACAGCCCATGCTTGATTCATTGTCTGAGTACACCAGCATCTCAGTAACTTCTCAGGTAAGAGGGTTTTGTTCCTGAGTGTGTCCCCCAAAAGTGTAGTCAGACTATGAACTGGCACCTTGCAGTCTTGACAGACGATAGTGTGTAAAATGGAGTTATACCTCTCCATAGCACAAATTTAATTACATTTTGTTGCGTATCCCTTACGGGACGTTGCAGTCAACACCAGCATTTTTCAGCTGCTGTTGATGTACTAGGCAAGTTTTACGTTCAGTAGTTTGCCATTGCTTTCTGAACGGCCAACTCCCATACCAGCACGTTATAACACAATGCGGCACGGTCTTCTGCACAAATCAGTTGCAGCTGAGCTTCAAACGCCTGGTACCCGGCTCACGAACCGCATTCGCAAGCCTTTAGCCACAGCTGGGCTGAATTTACAGACCATATGTTGCCCATGCAGCATGATCCCTCTCTCGGCCTGCCTAGTTTACTCCAGAGGAAAGGTAACACCAATGCATCTGGACATCTGGAACAAGACAAGCTGCATAGATGCCGGATCAGTAAAGTAATGCTTTAACTATCTGCCTATCAGAGCATCCATCCTAGACCAGTTTACAACCAAAGCTTAGGGCCCAATCTGCCATGCCATGACATTTAGTCTTTAGGTTGCGTTTCCCGCACTTGGGTAAGGTTTGTCCATGTCCTCCCCATGCTATTCATGTGTCTATACTTTCTTCCCCATGTATTTTCAGGTCTTCATCTATTTTTTCCCCTAAAGTGACAGGAAGAAAATCTGCGATCCGAATTCCTTGCGGTTTTCTCTGCATCTCTTCTAGAAGAACCTTCTTTCCTCGTGGTTGTCTTGGTTTTTCTTATTAGTTTCTTTATCTTCAGACTTGTTCATGATGGATTGGATTTTACATCTAAAGTGTTTCCACTGAGTGAGGAAGCCAGCCTGATGCCCAACCCTCCTTCATCATCTTTTACAACATATGTATTTAAGGGCATTTGTATATAAGGTAAATAACAAATAAAGGTATAAATGTATATAAGGGCATTTTACAGTGTGTTACTATTCTTTGCTTCCATTAACGGTCCCAGTATTATGTGGGTGGAAAATCTCCTTGCTCACCTCTTATGGCATGCATAGTAGGTTACAGTGTTACTATTCTTTGCTCTCCGTTAGGGTTCTAGTAACATACAGAGAACTTAATTTTTAATACGTATTGATATTTGAATGTAAATGAACAAAGTAAGAAGAAATTAGAAGCAACAGAGATGTGGTTCCTGAGACGAATGTTGCAAAACTAGAACATTGTATACAACAATAAGACAGAGACAAACATCTTTCTTCGGTCACGTGATGAGAAGAGAGGCATTGGAGAACATCGTAACAACTGGAAAGATCGAGGGGAAGAGAGGCAGAGGCAGACCAAGGGAAATGATGCTGGATGGATTGAGACGGTGGCATGGAGGAATATCAGCAGCAGAGTTGATCCAGAACACCAAAGACCGAGATCTGTGGAGAGCCATGAACGCCTACGCCAGCTGGCTCGGCACTTGATGATGATGATGATTGATATTCGTATGTGATATGATTACAAAATTATTTATTATTGCTGAAGACAGATATTGTCATTGGATCAATGCTCATTCACATGATTCAATTGCATTCTTTTCTTTAAAATACTTCAGTGTGTATTTTGTGTGTATTTTATCCAGGTCCTCTATCTTGTTAGCCTTGGTGGAAAGCCCAGGAAGGGAGATAATTTCTACTATTATACAGAACAAGACCTGCCTCACATTATCAACCCTTTGGAAACAAAACTTGGTACTACTTGTCGACGATTTACTTGTTTTTGTGATGTCCATGTTATTTGATACCATGTTATTTTCTAGCTTTATGAAAGCACATGGACATACATGTGACACTCAGCAGTAAAACTGAACAATCTTACAGGTTGTAAATAAAGTCGCTTAAAAAACGACAGGGTCAACTTCATTGCACCAGGTTTTTTATCCCATATGGCTCAGTCTCTTTCTGCAACACGGAAAGCGTCGCACAAAGCATGATCTCCATAGCTCCAGTGACGACCCTCAGGAGACTCCGAAATAATGCACTCGTGAACCGAAGGACGTGGGCCCGGAATTGAACCCACAACCTTCGGAGCCCGAGTCAGACAGCACAGGTTGCAAATGCTAGCTAACATTGTATAACATATTGAGATCAAGATAAAGAGGCTATTCGAGGGTGGAAGGCAGAACTGAGGACATTTTATTAAGGGAAGTGCATTATTCACTGTTTTGCAGACATGTTTAAATTGATTAGGCATGGTGACTGAATACTTGACTGAAAAAATGAGAATGAAGCAGTGCTTGCATATTCAGTATGGTCCTCAAATACTTCCTTCTTTCTCCTATAGGCTAGAAAGTCATTAAGCATCATTCCAGCTAAGCTTGTAGTGTGTTGTAGGCAATTTCAGTGGAGAAAGCTCCAGACACCAGAACCTACACACACAATATATACTCTCTTGTGGGTAGATGTGATAGATTGGAAATTTGTTGTCAGTACCTTGATGTTTGTCTTTTCTCTGTCCAAATATTCTCAACACTCTCCTAAAAATGACATATCTACTGTCTCCAGTTTTCCCATTGTTGTACACATTGTGCAGTGATCACATCCATACAGAAGAACAGGCCTTGCAACTTTTCATGAAGCAGATTTTTGTGCTTTTCATGATGTTTCTGATTTTTATATTAATTCTAGTAAAAGAGTTTTTGATTATGGAGATTTATTTTCCTTTGATTTCTGTGTCATATCTGTTTAAATGCGTATATTCGGCATATTGAATTTGGCCCATATTTTCATTGAATGAGTGGCAGATATCATGCTGCCATCTCTTATTTTCCTGGTACTCACTCTTTGAGGTTGAGCTTATCCTACAGCTGTGCTTGCCAGGAAAAATAATTCATGACTCTATCCATCATGTGCCATGCCGGTAAGCATGGGCGATCATGATTCACCATTTCACTCGATCACCAGAGTCATTTAAAAATAAATGTTGATCTCATATTCCTAATTTTTATTGTGAAAAGTTGACACGTCTTTTGTATTATTTCTTTCTCTTATACAACATATTTTGTGCTTTACAGGTTCACATGCATCAAATAATCCAGCACTAAATTTCATTGTATGTATTCCTACACAAGACAGAAGTCCTCTTTACATACTCAGTGGCAATGGTAAGTGATGCATTTATTACTACCTGCCATATTTCCACTAATTGTCCTCATTTATGAGTGTATGTAAATGTGATTATTAACTCATTTTGGTAATCTTTTCTGAATGATCTTGTAAATTGGAAGGTTCTGAACCAGAAAAAAAAACACATGGTTCATACCAGAATACGATCAGTGTTGCCAGTAGTGGGTTGTGCTCAATATTTAAATCTCAAATCCCGAAACAACCAAATAAATCAATTTGATTATTGCTCGCTGGATTTTAGGCAGCCTGGTGTGCCTTGCCAGTGAGAAGACCTGATCATTCGGAGCCACATCGATTGATGGATGTCAGTCGCGGCGATCGGGCAAATCTTGAGCTATAGCCTACGATGGGTGACGTTGTAATATTCTGTTGTGATAATTTGGTCGCATCCAGCATGTGCCACGTGGTCTAGTGGTTACACACCCGCTTCACACGCCAGTGATCCGGGGTTTGTTTCTGGGTCTGGTCAAGGATATGCACTACTGATGAGCTCAAATGAGAGCGAAACTCAAGTCTAGTGCTTCCACATTGACTTGGATAGGCCTTAGGTTCATACCAGAATACGATCAGCGTTGCCAGTAGTGGGTTGTGTTCAATATTTAAATCTCAAATCCAGAAACAACCAAATAAATAAACAAGAGAAATGCCAAAGAGAAGATGGGTGCAGGATGTGGCAGATGATCTCCAGATGGGTGTATTGGACGAGGGACATCTTGTTTATGGCTTAGAAGTTTTCCGGAAGGTTGTTATAGGAGCAAAGTTCTGCACGGGACATGCTACTGAATGAATGAATGAGTTTGCTATTGCTTTCTGAATGGCTGATTTCAAATCCTTGACTCACTATGTCAGGGAATTATGAGACTGCGTGTCTTACTATCCCTTAAGCCACAGATGTCTGTGAATCTTTTATCACTACATGCTTTTGAACATTAGAAAACATTTTAGCACTTTATACAATGTAACATAGTGTTTGTTGTGAATTACATTATAACTATCTTTGTATGTTTGTCCTCTAATATGTTAAAGTTGGTTATTCATGAAAGATATCTATCTGTTGTATACCTCTTATATTAGGTGAACGGTTGCCCTCAAATGCATTCCTAAGTCCACGATGGGGTGGAATTCTGATCTATAATGCCGAGCAAAAGAATGCCAATGTTTCAAGCTCTCCTGCACAGTCAGTTCAGATTGACATGCACAGGGTCATGGAGGTGTTTGTTTCTCAAGTGAGACTGTTGCTGAACATACATGCTCAGGTAAACAGCACTCAGGTGTTTTGCTGGAATTCAATGGGTGTTTAAGCACTAACTATTATTAGTAAAATGCTGTTAGTAGTTCATATAAAAAAAAAATTGACAGTTATACAGGTTATTTCAAACAGAAAATTAGTATTTTAGATACAAAAGAGTGTTTCCATGTTTAATCTCTTACTTAATATTTGCCTTTCATGTCACATGGTGGATTAGTAATGCTTGACCTTCATTCACATGGTGGATTAGTATTAAATTGTTTTCTAAATTACTGATTTAATTTAATCTATCATCTATTGTCTGAAATGAAAAACTTTTTATTAATCAGGCAACTACTTGAACTGAAAGAATTTATCCTTTATTAGTGCAGACATATGTTTGTGCATATATATATATATATATGTGTGTGTGTGTGTGTGTGCGTGCGTGCGTGTGTGTGTGTGTGTGCGCTTGAGAAATAATATATATATATATATGATCATATATATATATATATATATATATATATATATATATATATATATATATATATATATATATATATATATATATATATATATATATATATAAAATATAAAATCGAGCACATGATCACTGGGCCTGCAGGCAATCGTGTTATTAAAATTAGGTGACCGTAGAGTAAAATAGTTTCTGTTTTCCTGAAGAAGAGTCTACAAATATAACAATAATTAAATGTTTAAGAAAAAAACAAATTGTATTATAAAAAAAAGTCATTCAAACTGTGTGAAGGTTTGCATTGGTGATAATTGCAAAAAACATTACAAAATGTCTGAATGTTAGAATTTGACAGGTGTGTAATTGGCTCGACACCGCAAGGTACAAGAGGAACATGATGAGATGAGATGAGATGAGTAATTGGCTCATGGTTAGTGATAAGATCTACTTTTTCTTAAGAATTTGCAAAGAGAGCATATACATTCTTTTCCAAACCCTCCTCTTAAGGTGGGTATTTTCTTATGTGACCCCCATAGCTCTGGGGTCAACCCAGCCTCATGAAACAAGTACCAGAAAATGTTCTCAGAGGTTAAAGGTTGACTACTTTGTACTGATCATATCACCCGTCGGGTGCTGTCTGGTATAATAGTATGTGTGTGCATGTGTGAAATGGTTTTCATAGTCCCACTATGCCCCGTAGCCTGGAAATGGGATCTTTAGTTGTTGTTTTTAACACGTACATTCTTATGGAGCTGATGGGATCACATTTAACTATATTGTCATTCATTTTTTTACAGATGGTGACAAAGGAAATGAAGGTGCTAGCAACAGGCAGCTCTCGTCTACATCAGTGGGAAATTGCTGGCTGGTTGAGATGTCGGTGTGTGGAAAACCTGGCAACAGCTACTTCAACCTTGCAGTCACTGGCGCAGCTGCTAGAAGAAATAGGAAACATTGTTATCAGTGATGAAATCGGGAAAGAGGTCAGTGCATTTCTTTAGTTATAGTTTTTTGTTACTGGTGGAAATGAAGGTTATATTAATGAGGTCTGTGTAACATATAGATGTTTATGCAAGTCTATATAATATTTAATGATAGTGCTTGTCTGCAACATTTAGATGTTAATGCAGGTTTGTGTAACATCTAAATCTAAATGTTAATTAGGTCTATGTAACATGTAAATGTTAATTAGGTCTCTGTAACATCTAAATGTTAATCCTGGATGTAATATCTAAGTGTTAATGCAAGTCTGCAGGTCTCTGTGGTGAAGGGGTTATGGACGCGGTTCGTAATCCTTGCTTACCCGTGTTCGAAACAGCTGTGCGTGATTTGGCAGCAGACTACGTTGCGCTGGGTTTTAATGAATTGGTATGGGAGCCAGTCATTCAGAAAGCAATGACATACTACTGAACGTAAAACTTGCCAAGACATCATCAACAGCAGTAAAATGCTGGTGTTGACAGCGATGTCCTATTAAAAAAAAGGATATGCAAAAAAAAAAAAAATGCAAATCTATGTAACATCTAACTGTTAATGTAATCTTTGTTACATGTAGATGTTAATGCAGGTCTCTGTAACATCTAAATGTTAATGCAGGTCTATGTATGGATGTTAATGAGGTCTATGTAATATATAAAAAATGCTGGTACTTGTAGCATGCTATAAATAGCTTTGCTGCTCTGTGGGTTGTTTTTCTAACTTTGAGACTTTGCCTGGATAGTGACCTTTTTAGCTACTCTTTGATTTCATATAACCAAAGTACGTTTAACATGCACATTAGTTAGTTAGTTAGTCGTGGTTCCAACTTCACGGCAACGGGTCGTCCCCATATTGCTCCGTTCCTGTGCCAGTGAATATAACAAAATGCTCCTCACTGCCCCATGTGAACAATGGAATAGACTGGAGTGTCAGCAAGCCAACAGCCCGCACAGGTACACTGTGCATAATGCCGCCGCCAGAATGCCAACACAAAAGTCCTCCACGAAAAATACAGTTCAACGTCGATGAAAACGGCAGTCACCAGAAAGACTTCATTGACCGGGGTTTTATCCCATATGGCTCGGTCTCTTTCTGCAGGGCGACCCACAAATCACAAACTCCGTAGCTACAGCGACAACTCCCAGGAGTCTCCTGAAAAATACACTCGTGAACTGAAAAGGCAAACCAGTCAATCCAGCAACAGCCGGCCATCATCGTTCCGAACATGCAGTTCACGCACATGATTCCTCCTAGTTTTTCACCCTTATCCTTGAGACTAGGCATTTGATTCACTATCACAGGATCAGGGGCAGGTAACAAATTATTGAATTTATTATTATATTTGACGCCATATCTCTAAGCCAGTCCACTTATTATCTTGGACACCATATCTCTAAGCCAGTCCACTTATTATCTTGGACACCATATCTCTAAGCCAGTCCACTTATTATCTTGGACACCATATCTCTAAGCCAGTCCACTTATTATCTTGGACACCATATCTCTAAGCCAGTCCACTTATTATCTTGGACACCATATCTCCAAGCCAGTCCACTTATTATCTTGGACACCATATCTCTAAGCCAGTCCACTTATTATCTTGGACACCATATCTCCAAGCCAGTCCACTTATTATCTTGGACACCATATCTCTAAGCCAGTCCACTTATTATCTTGGACACCATATCTCCTCTAAGCCAGTCCACTTATTATCTTGGACACCATATCTCCTCTAAGCCAGTCCACTTATTATCTTGGACACCATATCTCTAAACCAGTCCTTATTATCTTGGACATCGTATCTCTAAACCAGTCCACCCCTGTATGAGGTTAGTGCTCTAGGGTCCTGTCAAGTTGGCTTAATGGCAGCGCTGCCCCTGTTGACACAACATCCTAGGGTTGAAACAATGCCTAGAAAGTAAGTTAACGTTAAATGTTTAACATTTAGTTGTTTACGTATGCTCTTTAAAGTCATGCACTTTATACATTTCATACAGGTGGAGTCTGCTGTAGCATCTATTAAAAACAGCCGCTTGCTCTTAGCCAGTGGTAAACTGAAAGAAGCATTTCTGGCATCTAGGGCAGCAGTTGAAGCATCTGAGACAGCATTTTTTCACCCTTCTTTGTTGGAGCTTCTCTATTTTCCAGAAGATCAAAAGTAAGTATGAATAAACCAGCCCTTACCTTCAACCTTTCTGCAGTCTTTCAGCATGAATTGCATGCTAATTATGTGAGTGTTTAAATTTAAACAATAATATATTCATTTCATTGTATGGCAATCTAGTGGTTGTGGTCATGACATTTTTAGGATAACACTGTCAGTTATATCATGTCATGTCAGGTTATTCAATCTGAGTCCGAAAACTGGTATCTCATCTCATCTTGTTCCTTGCGGTGTTGATGTGAAGCATAAACAGTGGGAGAGTGCCCGTTTTTATTAAGGGTTTTGTTTTTTTTTAATGTGTTTTTAAATTTTTGGGGAATGTTTAATTCCCCTTTCCCCCCTTTCAGATTTTTTTTTTTGGGGGCATA
>JACEFZ010000973.1:0-17500 GCA_014155875.1 Cepaea nemoralis
ATAACATTTGCACAGAAGGAAAAAAAAAACGCTGTTTTGAAAAAGGGCTTAGCTTCACTTCTTTATAAGTTTATTTGGGTCACCGTTGTGGCACATACTTTGCCTTTGGAATAGAGAGAAAAAGCAGCGGCTGCAGCAGGATATAACAATATGAAATGGAAACAAATAGGTATTTTAAATTCCTGAACTAAACATTAACAAACGTTGCACATACCTTACAAGGAGATCCACGTGTCGCGAAATACAGGTGAGAAAGCAGAAGCACTCAATAAATATAAAAATGAATAATAAAATAAGATAAAATACACACGAACGCATACAGTACGACACACAGACGTTTCGATTCTAAGAATCTTTGTCAATGACAACACAGATAGCTGACGACAAACGACAAAAACACAAACACCTTTGCCTTTGGGGATGCAGTTTACTATAATGCCATAGGTAATTTGTTTTGTAAACTTCATTGGCACCTTGCCGTCTTGACAGACGATAGGTTGTTTCATTGCGCTTCAAAAGGCATAATAACTAAAACTCATGGCGGTAGCGAGACTGATTAAACCAATTTGCGCTGTAAATGTTCAGCCACAATGGATGCATGTGAACACATGGTCATTTCCTTTATCTCGCACGATCTTATGTCTCACACGTTCAGTGTGACCTATCTGCAATCATTTTCTTCTTTGTCTTTATTCCATTTCTGATCTTTGCCCTCCATGCAACAACAATTCACCTAAACGAACATCCCCTGAAACAAGTAAAGATTTTCAAGTGCCTAGGAAGTTTAATATTATAAAATGGCAAATCAGAAGACGAGATCGGAAATAGATGCAATACGGCAAACCAACTCATTGGATAAATGGCACCAATATTTAAAGAAAAATAATATGCATCAATAGTTACTAAGAAAGCACTTTACAACACAATCTTCCTACAAACAATATGCTACCAAAGTAGTATTCTATGCTCATTTGCCACCTCAAAATGGGGATGGGGAGTTTGGGGAGTATTTTATTATATAGCTCTATATGACGCCATCGCACTCCCCCTGAAATCGACTCCCCATTCTAAATGGGGAGTCAAAGGGTCATAAATCATATGAGTCAACTCATAAATGGATTGGTTTTTTTTCTGGCACTATTACATCCCTTTAAAATCCGGTAGGTGCACGTGCGGGCATGCGTGATCGGGTACGTGCACGCTGGTGATCGGGAGGAGGACACCGGGAGGAACACGCATGTTCGGTGTTCAAACCCAATAACATATGTGACGTGTGTGTTATACAGGTTTTCGTTGTTAAGGAAGATGTCAAGAATGGCGGAGGAAGAGGGAGAAGAAGAATGGAGGAGGAGGAAGAAGAGGGGGAAGAATTTTGCAGGATTTTTTATAATTTAAATATTAATATGGCGGATATAATTAGTTGTAGTGGGGTGGGATGGGTTGGGAAGATTAACAATGTTTGTTAAATGGTGGGGTGGGGAGGTTTGAATTTTTTTTTTTTTAATGGCGATTCCTTGTTAAGAGACAGGGCAGTGGGGTGGAGTCGTGGTGGTCGAGATGCCTATTGGGATTGAGGTGGGACTATTATTGATGTGTATTGGTTAAGAGTACGATGCTCTTCCATGAGGTGGCGTTGTGCGGTGATCAGGTGTGCGGTGGATGATGGTGCGGGTGCGCATATGCGTATGAGCGGCTGTGTAAGGGTTATAGTGCTCGTCCACACGATGGGGAAGGTGGAGTGGGTGTAAGATGGCTTTTCGTTGTTAAGGAGGCGGTTATATGGTCTGTAGAGATTATTAGTGTCATCATCATACAAGGGTCACAGATCTTCAAAGGAAAAACCAGGATAAAGTAAAGATGTTGATTATTAGTGGTAAGGCTGAGTGACTGGGGTGGTTGAAGGATAGAGTATCAAGAGTATGTGTAAAGGTGTTGATGTGGATATGATAGGTACCCTACGTCTATTTGTTCATACCATGAAGTACAATGGTTGCAGCAGTGAGGTGTCGTATGGATTAATATGGCGGATATTATTAGTTGTAGTGGGATGGGGGAGGTTGGAAAATTTGTTTTTAATGGCGATTCCTTGTTAAGAGACAGGGCGGTGGGGTGGAGTCGTGGTGGTCGAGATGCCTATTTGGGATTGAGGTGGGACTATTATTGGTGTGTATTGGTTAAGAGTACGATGCTCTTCCATGGGGTGGTGTTGTGCGGCAATCGGGCGTGCGTGTGCCTGCGTGTGAGTGGTTGTGTAAGTGTTACAGTGCTCATCCTCACGGTGGGGAAGTGGTTGTGGAGTGGGTGTAAGACGGCTTTTCGTTGTTAAGGAGGTGGTTATATGGTCTGCAGAGGCTATTAATGGCCTATACATTATAATCATACAAGGGTCACAGATCTTCAAAGGAAAAACCGTGATAAAGTAAAGATGTTGATTATTAGTGATCGGGCTGTGTGACTAGGGGTGGTCGAAGGATAGAGTATCAAAAGTACGTGTAAAGGTGGTGACGTGGGTATGATAGGTGTCCTATGTCTATTTGGCCATACCTCGAAGTACACTGGTTGCTGTAGTGAGGTGTCGTGTGGATGTGACAGGTTCGAATCCTGGGTGGTAACAATATTTTCCTCATTAACTCCATATTATGCTATCTTGGGTGAACAATTTAGGTCATCGTACCAATTGCGACTCTTTCCCCGCCCACTATTCTTCTACATCCTATTATCATTAACTCCGCCTCTTATTCATCCTCTTCATTCTCATGTCTCCTTTTCCTCCTACATACTTACCTCCTCCTACTCATGCTCTTCACCCCCCTGTCTCTTTCCTACACCGACAGCTTCCTCCGCTGTCACCTCTACCTCCTATTCCTCCTCTTCCTCATGTCTCCCTTTCTCCTACACCCCTACCTCCTCCTGTCTAACTCTTCCTCTGGTCTTCTCTTTCTCCTACATCCTTACCTCCTCCTATTTCTCCTCTTCCTCCGCCTGGCTCTTTCCTACTCCAACATCCTCCTAATCCTACACTCTTCCTCCTACTAAAACTCTTCTTCAGCTGTCTCCATTTCCTCCTACTTTCTCTGCCACCCCCTGTCTTCTTGCTCGTGCATTCTACTTCCACCTCTCCCTCTCTGCACCCACCTTCTGTCACCTCTTCCTCCAACCTCCTTATCTTCCCTGTCGACTACTACTACTACTACTACTACTACTACTACTACTACTACTACTACTACTACTACTACTACTACTACTACTACTACTACTACTACTACTACTACTACCACCACTACCACCACTACTACTACTACTACTAATACAACTACTACTACCAATACAACAACTACTACTATCACAACTACCACTACTACTATTGCTACTGTTACTACTGTTACAACTACTATTACTACTACAAAGACTACTTCAACTACTACTACAACAATTACTACTACTATTACTACTACTAATACAACTACTACTTAAACTACTACTATTACTACTACAATCTCCCTATCCTTAAGCATGTCTCTTTTTCTGCCTCCTACAGTTTATCTGTCTGTGTGTTTGGTAGTCTCCGTCTGTGTATCAGTTTCCATACGTCTGTCTGCTAGTCTCTACTACTACTACTACTACTACTACTACTACTACTACTACTACTACTACGACTACTACTATAGCTACTACTACTACTACTACTACTACTACTACTAATACTAATACTAATACAACTACTACTACCAATACAACAACTACTACTATCACAACTACCACTACTACTATTGCTACTGCTACAACTACTATTACTACTACAAAGACTACTTCTACTACTACTACTACAGCAATTACTACTACTATTACTACTACTAATACAACTCCTACCATTACTACTACAATCTCCCTATCCTTAAGCATGTCTTTCTTTCTGACTCCTACAGTTTATCTGTCTGTCTGTCTGTCTGTAAGCATGTTCCACACACGTGATACTACTACTAATTCTGGTAGTTATTATAGCTAGGGCATTCACTGGACTAATCTTTGCGTATGGGGTAGCTTTCCCTGTTACTAGCGTTCCCTGCATCAGGCGAATCCATTCTAATTTCAGAGGTAGTTGTAATTTACGTCTCCAAGTCAAGGACGAGAATTCAACATTTTAAAGTGCAACTGTCCGGTGTGTGGTTTGAACCCACCACCCCGCTATCAGCGCATCGGAATTTTAAGCACAATTCCTTCGGGCACGTTAATTTTCAAGTTCGGTTTTCGTCTTCGTCTTGTGCACTTTACACCCGGTGACGGTATGAGTCCTGAACCAACTCCCGCCAAGCCGCGCTATCTGTTGGTATCTCCTCAGCTGCCTCCATGTCCTCAAAATGTTATTCATCTCTTTAATTATCTTCTCCCAATGTCTTTAGGTCTCCCGCTGTTTCGTTTGCCGTGTGGATTCCAGAAAAAAAGAGTGTCTAGTGATCCTGGAGATATTCTGAGGTGAAAGCAATTTAATCAGCGCCACAGACTCCATGCGGCTTTATTCCACAAAGCGTCACATCTCTTTTAAAGAAGAGCTCCCTTTTCTATTGGTTCGCTGTACATTTCTTTATTCTTTATGCGACTTGTTCATGGATGGTTGAATTTTGTCTCTGAATATTTATAAGTGATGGGCTAACCTGCTCTCAGAAAAAAAACACAAAAAAAACCAAACAAGCTTTCTTTAGTAAAGACTTACGACAAGCCCGATACGCAGGCTTGTCCATGGGACATATGTTTGTGTCGCATCCCATCCCATCCCATGGTAATTTATGCATGTCCAATCCCACCCCATTCCGGGGTATCATTATAATATTAATATGGAATACAGTTCAAATAAAATTATGAAAGTTTATGTTTAGGGTCTAATAAAAAAGACTGCATGTACAAAGAGACATGTAAAACGACAGAATTTATTAATTTTAATATTCAAGAGTATTTTATAAACCAAAGTTTAATCTAAATATGCTCATTCAGCACATTATCAATTTCCTGCTGATCGTCTGTTTCTAATAATTCAGTTAATCCAGGTGATCCTTGAAAATTTCCATAATTTTCATCTTATATGCAAATCTGATATACACAGAGTTTATAAAGAGAGCTGGTAACATCTGTTTTCGTAACTTTCTCAACAACAATCCAGCTGCACTAAATAAGCGCCCTACTGCTGCTCGTGACACTGGTATGGGCAAACCAATTATCGCACTTGATTTTAGCAGTGGACACCTATGTTCATTTTTTTCCAGTAATTTAATGGTTGTGAAGTAATTGCCGTAATTTTTGAAACATGCTGACTTCATCCTCAAGGCATTTGTTTCTGGGGTCATCAAACGTAAGTGCTTAGTCTGGTGGAGGATCAAAATATATGTCAAAATCACTTTCCGGCTTTTGTTCTACAATTCCTGCTACTTCACATACAGCAGATGATTCATTAAGAAAGAAAGAAATCCTTGATAAATGAGATTTTAATGAAATGTTATATTGATGTATTACACTATTACAACCCTCCCAAAATCCACACACGCTACCAAAACTACCCCCCCCCCCACCCCCCCCCCAAAAAAAAAACCCAACAAAAACAAAAGCAAAAAACAAACGCATCCTGCTAACACGTTAAATTTCCCGTAAATTGTCCTGACAAGTAGCCCGTATTTTCGCTACGTAGATCAGTGTACTGCAACCTTTTTTCCAGTCATGTCACACTTTTATAGTTTTAATTCTTGGTTACGCACCAAAATGTAATCTTATATAATAAAAGGCGTTGCGTATTTATTTATTTACCACGAGATGAAGAATAAATACAAAAATATAACGATTAAAGAAGGATACAAGCTTTATAAAGGGAAAAGTAAACAAAAATAAAATATGGGCAGCTCTGACGTAGATCATGGTGCTATGACGTGGCTACTGTCCGATGGGAAATACACACGTGTGCTGTCCCACCCCATCCTATGGGAACATTCCCATGGGATTCCCATGGGGATAACATTCCCATGGCCAAGCCTGCTGATACGGTGCAGTGTTACTGTTCTTAGCTTCCCTTGCGTGTCCCGGTAACACACAGGCTGAATGCTAGGAGTTAATTCTTCCTTACAAGCTGACTAAAAATTCTTCTATCTTAAATTAAATAACAGACTGGCCCCACAGAATACAATTTTTAATAGGCGTCATCATCTTGTGTTATGACGCAAGATATGACACGAGGGGGATAAAGAACAGAATCGCAATTTCAAAGATTTTTTTTGTTGTTTTTCAATAACGATTAGTCATGAAAAACAAAAATACCACAAGTGCACAAATCTACTACCTCAAAAATTGTGTGTAGCCTATTTTTCTGCATCAATGATAATTCTGGACAATGGACCATGAAATGATGAAGTAGAGATGTGGGTGTTATAGAATAACGTTGAATATTTAGCTGACAAAGAAGAAGAATCAGAAACGCTGAAATACTGAGATCTGCAGTGTTTGAAGACCACTCAGAGTAACCATGAAAGAAAAGACAAATGAACTTTATGAGGTATATAAACAAAAGAGATTGAATAGAGCAAAAGGCCTTGTGTGGGAGCAAACAAGGCACGAGAAAATACAGTCTACATATTGCAGATGACACAGTATTGATGGCGAAAAATGAAAACGATCTGCAAAAGTTGTTGTACATTTTAGACACAGAGAGTGCGAAGAAAAGAATCTCCTTGAATGCAAATTTAAAAAAAAAAACGCGTGAAAATAACAATAAATGGAAAATGCTTAACCAAGTGGATAATTTTAAATATATTGGGCCAATTATAACATCAGATGGAAGATAAAAAACATAGATTAAGAACAGAATAGGACAAGCAAAAGCTGCATTTTAGACAATGTAAAGTATCTAATTCAGTAATTCACTATCATTAAATTTAAGAAAGAGAATGCAGAAATACTATATACAACTTATTGTGCTATATGGAAGTGAATCTAAGAATGTAAATTAATAAATCTGAAAGAACTTAGGATCAAACGAGACGAATGTTGGGAATTCTTTTTACTACCAGAGTAACTAACAACGATTGCCTGAAAGAGGCTAAAAAAGAACTAGAACATTATTTACACAATAGACAATAGGAAGAGACAAACAAAACTTTCTTTGGTCTTGTGAAGAGAAGAGAGGAAGTGGAGAATATCACGATAACAGGAAAGATCAATTGAAAAGAGGTATAGGCAGACCAAGAGAATGATGAGGATGGACAGAGACGGTGGCACGGAGGTATTTAAACAACAGTGTTGTTCCAGAACACCAAAGACCGAGATCTGTGGAGAGACATGAACGCCTACGCCAGCTGGCATGCCACATGATGATGATGAAAAGGTAAGGAAGACAGAAAGATAAACCTGGACAGCTCAAACAAATGGGCAACAAATAATAGTTTAACCCACATCAACCTCATTAAAAACTATCAAATCGCATAGTGGTCTGGAGAGTCATTATCGCCGATGTCTGCTCTACACCAGACACATAAGCAAATAAGTGTCAAGAACTAGGGCTTCACATTTAATATGGGCAGTGCAATGACTATTTCGCTGTATTCACACTGTATTTTTAGGCCGTTGACAAAGACCTGTGTGGGAACAATTTGCTGTTTTGTTTTTACTATTCTGCCGTTTCTTGGAAAATGCTACTGCGTGATGGATTCTCCTGACTCGTATCTTCAATATTTCACGGATGACATTTCTTCTTTGTATACCTTTGGATACTCTTCGCCATCATTAACACCAGGCTGCTGGCGGGATCTATCCAGGTCTTGTGGGTGTTTCCCATCTATAAATATATCTTTAGTTTAAATATATCCATCTATAAATATATTTTTAGGATGTGTATATTAGCTCCTAGTTTGTAGCCTGCTTTGAAGCACTATGTGACTCATCTTGAAACGGCCATTTGTATTACACTAGAAGATCAACTTGACCCATGTCATTGTATTAGGATTGGCTCATTGTTAAGTGACCCTGAACTGACTGAATACACACTAACTCTTTGAACACAATATTCACATAAAAACAGTTCGCATACTAAAACGGTTTGTATTATTCCCTATCGCATTTCATACAAATTCAACTGTTCAACAAACAACATTCTTACACTTAACTCGATATACGTTCCTAAAAGTCTAAACCACGCACAGAGTTTTGCCATGGTCAACTTCGGGTGCTCGATCTGCGAGGATTTCCTCCCAGAGTCTTCGCGCCGAATGAATCTCTTTGTGAACCATTACGGCCCTTCGGCGTTGAGTTATCACGTATCCTATTCTTTTTATCCCGAGCCACGATTTAGGCACTTTTCGCCCAGCAATGACGAGAGCCCAACATGGTTATTGCCATTTATGAATGGCCAATGTTTAATTAAGAATCGACATAATAACAGTTAGGGCAAACCCATAAATGCACAGACTCTCTCACCAGTCATCACAGGGTGTTGATGGTGACCATTCTAGTAAAACAGTTGTAAACATAACGTGTTGTTCCCTCGAACGTTGATTCCTGTTAATACCACACTTAAATTCAAACTCAGAAGTCCTTAAATATGTTATGTCGTATTATTGTGACGCCAGTCAGCAGTTGTTCATAGTTAACCATCAAAATATCTCAATTGTACATCGTGGGTGTTCGTATTACTAGCGAATTAGTTCGTATTACTAGAGTATTACTAGCGCTGCTGAAGCCAAAGCATTTGCTCGTTCATTGCCCCACACTCTAGTATGACACGGAGAGTAAATTCGTGTAAGCTCTTTTGAAAGAGAAATGTTTATACTTGTACCCTCTCGCACACTGTCTGTTAGTTTCGAACATTACGTAGTAAGAAATTTGAACAAGTCACAATTGTTTAAGTGATCAGACCCTGGACCACCTCAAATCCTAATGGCCAAGCCATCTCAATTCACAAGGATTTAGACATATAATTTAAATTCTTCTTAAACAAATCTTACCCTTAACTAGCAGAGAGTTCCCAACCATTTTTCTCTCCAAGATAGACATAACTGTTGCTATCTCTATCGTCATATAGTAGATCAGTTGCAGGAACTCCAATATTACACCTCTCTCCACCCAGTGTGCTAATTAAGTGATGGAGGAAGCAGCACTTGTGACATCAACTGCCAGTGTATTCTTGTCATTTGTGTATTTGCTTTGTCATGGTAACTTCTCCGATGTGCGATGCGCTTCAAACACGACTTTAATCTATTTATTTGAATTCGATTGAAATTATTAATGTTACGGAACATTTGCTGTTTGTTACCATATGTGACTTTCATGTAAGCCCTTGCCTGTGCACAAGCCTGGATTTCATCCATGTAAGCCCAAGCATGTATCTCATCGTTCTGATGCAGGAACCATGTGTATAACCCACGACAATCCGCAGTCCTCCATAATAGATCAGTAACAGGTGTCCACAATTTAGGGGAGATAATGCTATAAGAAAATTGTATTGGTAATCACAAAGCAGTTACTGCCCTTGAATTGTGTCGTGTTAGACCCGTGGTTCTCAAACTTTTTTGGCTCATGCACCCCTTCACCATATGTTCCGAATGTCATTCCCCCTTTTCATATTTCCTCCTTATAACCCCCCTCCCCCCACGGCCCCTACACAGTATACGTAAAAATGGAAGCTAAATTTAATAATACATACTGGAACATTGCAAGGGAGAGCAACTGGAGGACACTCAGAACCCTTCACCATAAGATTCGGAGTATGACAAGATTGTGTCCTGTCCCCACTCTTGTTTATACCATATATAAACAACATATGTAAAGAAACCAGCCAAACAGGGACCGCAAGTACACCGCATGAAGAGAACACAGAAGAAGAACCATCTGCAAATCTAACCATTATAGAACTCCTGTTTGCGAACGACCAAGCACTAATAGCAAAATCAGAAGCTGAATTACAAGGCCACATGAGTAGTCTAAACTCTAAACGAAATGTGTAGGGGACATAACATGAAAATTAGCACAAGTAAAACAGAGCTAAAGAAGATAAAACAACAACGATTCACCTAAACGAATATCTCTTGAAACAAGTAAAGAGTTTCAAGTACCTAGGAAGTATAATATCATCAAATGGCAAATCATAAGACGAGATTGAAAATAGATGCAATAAGGCAAACCAACACATCGGACAAATGGCACCAATACTAAAGAACAAACATGTATCAATAACTACTAAGAAAGCACTTTACAATACAATCGTCTTACCAACTCTATATTACCAATGCCAAATCTGCACAATGACAGAAAAAGAGAAAAGGAAAATCACAACAACAGCAATGAGATTTCTGAGAAGAATGCTCAATGTATCAAGAAGAGATAAGATCAGAAATGAAGAAATCAGGACTAAAGTGGGGGTTACAGCTGCACTAGATTTTATTAGAAGGCAGCAAGTCAAATGGTTTGGCCATGCAAGTAGGTTACCAACTAACAGTATACCACAACAAACAATGATGTACAGATCAGAGGGAAGCAGAGGAAGAGGCCGACCACGTAAACGATGGATGCAGGGAATATCAGAGTCCATGAGAATATCGATACATGAAGCCCATAAGCGGACACTCTCCCACTGTTTATACTTCACCTCGACACCGCAAGGTACAAGAGGAACATGATGAGATGAGATGAGATGAGATGAGATGAGATACCAGAACAAGTCTAGACGTCTACATAATACGTGATTTTCAGGTCTACTTACGTTATGAAACGAATTTCAGAAGATCGAGAAGCACAGAACCGTAAAGTATGGAGGGCAAAACAATATCAAGTAATCGATTCTTGTATTAACGCGATCTTGAAATAATCTTAATCCCTTTGCCCCCCCCCCCCCTGGAAATCCCAAAATCCTTTGCCCCCCTGGAAATCCAAACATCCCCCCCCCCCCCAAGAGGGGGGGGGGGGAGAATTCCCCACCGGTTGAAAACCACTGTGTTAGTCCATTATTATATACTCTTGTTTCTTTTTCGTGAATATATATATATATATATATATATATATATATATATATATATATATATATTATATATATATATATATATATATATATATATATATATATATATATATATATATATCATCAAGTTCCGTGCCGGCTGGCGTAGGCGTTCATGGCTCTCCATAGATCTCGGTCTTTGGTTTTCTGGATCAACTCTGCTGCTGATATTCCTCCATGCCACCGTCTCAATCCATCCAGCATCATTTCCCTTGGTCTGCCTCTGCCTCTCTTCCCCTCGATCTTTCCAGTTGTTACGATGTTTTCCAATGCCTCTCTTCTCATCACGTGACTGAAGAAAGATGTTTGTCTCTGTCTTATTGTTGTATATAATGTTCTAGTTTCATTAGCCTGTTTCAGGCAGTCGTCGTTAGTTTCTCTGGCAGTCCAAGGAATTCGCAACATTCGTTTCAGGAACCACATCTCTGTTGCTTCTAATTTCTTCTTAATTTGTTCATTTACATTCCAAGATTCACTGCCACACAGAAAAACTGGTTCTACGTAGCATTTCAGCACTCTCTTTCTTACATTCAGTGATATATATATATATATATATATATATATATATATATATATATATATATATATATATATATACACACACACACACACACACACACACAAGAATTATAACAGTAGAGATTGAACAACTCAGAAATGTCTATTGTACAATGTTATTAATTTAATCTTTGCTATTATGTCACAGATAATTTGAAATACAATGATATTTGACATACAATAATATTGATGGCAAGATATACAACTAGGAATTGTTCCTAGAAGAAAACTGAGCACTGCAGATTATGAGCAAAACATGTTTGGACGTCCCTCTGAATAAAAGTCAAAATATTTAACATTGTTGAACATAGGTTTCTGCAGCACTGTCTGAATTCATCTTGAAAAATCACATGTCACTTATATGGAAACAAACTTGAAGCACCCATGTTCCTTCTGTTGGTAATGTGGCAATGGCAATACATTTCTCCACCTCCTGCTGGTGGGTTGGTTGATTACTTCAGTACTTGACTAAGTCCAGTTTCTGTATGACTGGATACAGGCGAATAATTCTGCCAGATGATGTACGAGGGCGAGTCAGTAAGTAAGTCACGCAGTTCTGTGGGATGGCAGGTAAATGTAGTTGGTATTTTCTAGAGGTGTCATTAGGTGACAGCAACATCGGGACTGCGTGGTCTCGAGGTATGGTGTCCGCCTCGAGTGCTGGAGGTCCCGGGTTCATTCCCCGGTGAGAACCGGGATTTTTTCACGTGGACCTCTAGTAATAAAATTTCCCCTGGGTAGTGAGATTGGACTTCCGTGTGTATTGTTGCGCACGTAAAAAATCCCTTGGCAGATGGAAATCGAAAAAGAGTAGCCTAACGGCGCTGCCCGGGCAAAATTTCGAGTTAAAAATCTACCCAAAGTATTTCAGGATCCTCACCGGCGCTACGGAGTTCGTGCACTGAGCTGAGTTTCTCCAGACTCAGGTTTGAGTTAGGAGGAGAACGGAGCACTTATGGGTTACACCCGTGTGCAGTGATGTTGATTCATCGACTAAATTAAACTAAACTAAACTAAACATCGCACTTTATATTCCCGTTCGTCAGGTGGCGCTAGTAGTCTCATGCGCATGCGCAGCGCATAAACAAACGTGTAACTGTACTTACGGAGTTTACAACCAAAGGGCAACGTGCTGGTGTGCGTTTTGTGTGTGTGTGTGTGGGCAAAAGGGCTGCCTGCAAATGACATTCATAACGAAATGCTTCCTGTTTATGCTGACAAATGTTTGCCCCGTAAAGCGGTGCATAGCTGGGCAGAACAATTTTCTCAAGGACGCGAATGACACCGAAGTTGAATGTGAATTGAAAACGTGGTTCAGAAAACAGAGTACGCAGTTCTATGCAGCCGGTTTGGGAGGACTGATAAAACGATGGGATAAGTGCATCAATGTTGGTGAAAATTATGTTGAGAAATAAAGGGACAATGTATGTATAAAATAAACTGGTTTCAAGTTGTTATCATATTTAGTTATTTTTCTACAGACATTTGTGACTTACTTATTGACTTACCCACGTAGATACGGCCACTCTCGTCCACACCTAAGAATATAGGCAAAAGGTGATGGTTCTACCTGTTGTCAAGGTGATTTTTAACACATACTTTCCTACTGGCTGGTCTGGTACAACATGATTAGGTGGCTGGATCTCCAATTTGGACCCAGAAAAGAAAAACTTTAAGCGCTACATGGTGGACCAATTAAACGACACAAACATAGGCGCTACATGGTGGGTTCATTAAATGTCATCAACTTAAGCGTACATGATGGATTCATTAAATGACATAATCTTAGGCTCTATATGGGGGGATTCATGAAATGACATAAACTTAGGTGCTACATTGTGGATTCATTAAACGACATAAACTTAGGCTCTCTATGATGGGTTCATTAAATGACATAAACGTAGGCGCCACATCGTGGATTCATTAAATGATTTAAACGTAGGCGCTACATGATGGATTAATTAAATGACATAACCGTAGGCACTGCAAGGTGGAATCATTAAATGATTTAAACGTAGGCGCTGCATGGTGGATTCATTAAATGACATAACGGTAGGCGCAACATGGTGGATTCATTAAATGACATAAACATAGGCGCTACATGGTGGGTTCATTAAGTTACATAAACTTAGGCGCTATGTGGTGGATTCATGAAATTACATAAACTTAGGTGCTACATTGTGGATTCATTACACGACATAATCTTAGGCTCTCTATGGTTGGTTCATTAAATGACATAAACGTAGGCGCCACATCACGGATTCATTAAATGACATAAACGTAGGCGCTACATGGTGGATTCATTAAATGACATAAACGTAGGCGCTACATGGTGGATTCATTAAATGACATAACCTTAGACTCTCTATGGTGGGTTCATTAAATGACATAAACGTAGGCGCAACATGGTGGATTCATTAAATGACAGAAACGTAGGCGCTACATGATGTAGTCATTAAATTACAAATCTTAGGCGTTATATAATGTAGTCATTAAATTACACAATCTTAGGCGTTATGTGATGTGGTCTTTACATTACACAAACTTATGCGCTACATATATATGCTTAAAAAAAAAAAAACTTAATGAGAGATGTTACAAATGATGAAATTTTTTGGACACTTTTACTCCGTTCATAGTTAGTGGAAATCAAATTGCAAACGTAGATATGCAGATGAAACATTTATCCTCTCCCTATGTGCACAAGGATTATAAGAGCTGATCCTGTCTGTCAAGAGACACATTGAAAATCAAAAATATTTTTCTGAACTTAAGCAGGGTCCAGTTCAAAGTATTGTTCACGGACGAAACAACATATCAGCCAAAGATCAAATCATTAATGAAGAAATTGAAACTGTCATAACATAGATTACATAGTGTTCAGATCCTATGGCACAACAACAGTCAACAAGTTAAAAAAGCATTTTCGTGAGCATGTATCTTTCCTGTCGATGTGAGTCATGGACTATTTGCAATCAATAAAGCAGAAAACTGAGGCTGGTGAGCTCAAATGCTACAGCAAACACTTAAGAATATCATGGATCAAGATGAGAAAAACACTGAAGTTCTACAAGAGCAGTATATCGAAGTGAATGGACTCATAAATATCATTATTACTCTGAAACTAAACGGCACTGATCGTACAAAACATCACCGTGGCTGGAAAGAACAGTAATGGAAGGCAGAGTTCCTGGACGTAGAGGCAGGGTTCGGCCAGAATGAAGATGCGCACAGGACATTGCAGACACCTTGGGCATGAGGATGCATGGGGCGGGAGAAATGGTAGGAAATCGTGAGGATTTGCACCGTGGTGAGAGCGAAGTTTTGCAAAGCGCCTTCTGCATGATGATCCTCTACATGGTGGTGACAATAAATTGCATACACTTAGACGCTACATGTTGTAGTGATTACAATACACACCACTATTTGCTACATTGTGTAATCATTAAATAATCTTAGACAATATATGATGGAGTCCTGAAATTACACAAACTTAGACACTACTTGTTGTAGTGATTAAAATACACAAACCCAGTTGCTACATAATATACAAACATAGGTGTTACCTAATTTACTCATTAACAAATCGAAGACGCTAAATGATGAGTCATTAAAATACATACACATAGTTGCTTTTTTTCGCATATCCTTTACATGACATCGCTGTCAACATCAGCATCTTTCAGCTGATTGTTGATGTCTTGGCAAGATTACGCTCAGTAGTTTGCCATTGCACGTAGATGCTACACGGTGTAATTTTGAAAATACACAAACGTAGACACTACAAGTGGCGTCAATAAATTGTTCAAACGGAGCCGCTACATTACAATTAAGAAGACAAGACGCTAAATGACGCAGTCACTAAAATACACAAACATTTGCACTAGAACGACTGGAAAGATCGAGAGGAAGAGAGGCAGAGGCCGACCAAGAGAAATGATGATGGACGAATTGAGACGGTGGCACGGAGGAATATCAGCATGAGAGTTGACTCCATCATGTGCCATGCCGACAAGCGTGGGCGGTCATGTTTCGCCATCTCACTCGATCACCAGTCGTGGATCAGCTCAGTGCTTCTGTCTGTGCCACTTGGCCAAGCCATCCGGGTATTTACTTCTCGGTCTTCCCTTGGTCTCTTGCCTTCGATCTTGCCAGTTGTCACCAAGTTTTCCAATTCATTTCTTCTCATAATATGCCCAAAAAATTTTGGCTGTCTATGTCTAATGTCTATAATCATTTTACGAATTTCATATGTTTCTTGAAGGACTTGTTCATTGGTTTTTCTGTCTGTCCATGGTACTCTTTGCATTTTCCTCAGAAACCACATTTCCACAGCCATCAGATGTTTTTCAGTCTGACTGCTCCTTGTCCACGCTTCACATCCATAGAAAAGTACAGGTTCTACGTAGCACTTCAACACTCTTTTTCTTGTTTCAGTTGATATCTTTTTAATTGGTCAGTATGCTTTTCGTCTTGCAAAAGGCTAGCTTCGCCATGGCAATTCTTGTTCTAATCTGTTCAAGGCATCTCCTATCTATTGCTATAACTGTTCCGAGATAACTATACCGATTCATTTGTTTAAGAATATGCCCATTTACTGGTATGTTACATTATGGTATTTCCTTCTTCCCAGTGACAAGCATAATCTGTCTTCTTACAATTCAATTTTAACCCTAGTTGTTCACTGTGTGCAACAACCACCACATCTACTAAATGTTGCAGGTCCTGTTCATTGTCTGCAATCAAGACTGTATCATCTGCATATCTAATATTATTGATGTATCGACCCCCAGTGATGATTCCTTCGATATCTTCTATATTTATGAAAATATTTTCACTGCACAAGGAAAAAGATATAGAGACATTACACATGTATGTCTCACACCTCTCTTAATAGGCTGATATTGGCTTACTTCATTGTCAATGTCTATGGCAGCTTTTTTGTTTCTGAGTTGACTCAGAACACCAACTACCCAGATATGACTTCATGAGACCACATCGTTCCAGATCTAAAAGATGTGAATTTTATTAACTGGGTAGAAATAAATGTTTATCGCTTCACACTTATGTGGTGGTACATAAGAAATATATTCACATTTATAGATCTGCAGTGATAGAAATAGATTAAAGAGATGGAGATTATAGGACTCACTAGACACTATAGCAAATGCCAGCTAGAGTGGTCACAGTGGGATTCGAAATAACGACAGCATCTCAACGAACTTGGATGTATTGCTTCCTTATCCAGGTAAATCACCCACCTAAGCCGATATTTGTAAGTTGGTCAATGAGAACACAAAGCAAATGTCCTCTCTAAACGCCTTAACGTCATTGGGCATCTGTTGCTAGACCCAGGTTTGTATTGACCGGTCGGCACTCGTGGGTCATGGGGTCAGAATTACACCGTGGATGATGGGGTCAGTACTACACCATGGGTCATGGGGTCAGTATTACACCGTAGGTGATGGAGTCAGTATTACACCGTAGGTGATGGAGTCAGTATTACACCGTGGGTGATGGGATCAGTATTACACCGTGGGTGTTGGGGGTCAGTATTACACCATGGGTGATGGGGGTCAGTATTACACCGTGGGTGATGGGATCAGTATTACACCGTGGGTGATGGGGTCAGTATTACACCGTGGGTGATGGGGTCAGTATTACACCGTGGGTGATGGGGTCAGTATTACACCGTGGGTGATGGGGTCAGTATTACACTGTGGATGATGGGGTCAGTAATACACTGTGGGTGATTGGGTCAGTATTACACCATGGGTGATGGGGTCAGTATTACACCGTGGATGATGGGGTCAGTATTACACCGTGGGTGATGGGGTCAGTATTACACCGTGGGTGATGGGGGTCAGTATTACACCGTGGGTGATGGGGGTCAGTATTACACCGTGGGTGATGGGGGTC
>JACEFZ010000974.1:0-20000 GCA_014155875.1 Cepaea nemoralis
CGGAGTCGTATGAGGCAAGTTTCACCAATAATGTCGTGAGTCGTAAGATAGCCTGCTGAGGGAAGATACTCAGCCTCTGAATTGGAAGCTCTAAGCGTGATATATTGTGTCAGGAAACTTCATCGATTCCTGGCGGGTACAGAGTTTGTTATCAAAACCGATAATTCGCCTCTTACGGTCATGCAAACAGGGGTTCATCGCAACAATAGGATCTACAGATGGTCCTTAATTTTGCAGAATTATGCCTTCACTATTAAACATTTGAAGGGAAGTTTGAACTCTCTGGCTGACACATTAAGCCGACCTTCTCACATTGAAATACCTGAAATACGAGAAGAGAGCGACCTTACATCACCAAAGACATTGACATTGTAATTACGTAGTGCCCTATGTGGTGATTGTGAACACTAAAGTGCGTTATCGTCGCCAGTCGCTTATATCTGTGTAAGATAAACTGTGTCAGCATTATTGCAATGAACAGACGCATTTGTGAATTGTCTACACCACTACCACTTATACAACCCTTGAGTGGATCGAAATTTGAACGTTAGACTTGAACCTACACCAACCAGTAGCATACCATTAGTATGAACATTACCCAGGACGAGAGCGTGAATCAGACTTTGTCTACCTGAACTTTGTTCTCGAGGACATTCGACAGAGGACACGGCTCGAACATCACACCTGGATGTAATTAGTTAGTGTAGGTAGTTAGAAATGATTTGTGATATGTATATGACATGTTTTTATAAACAGTCGCGAATAACTTCATATTTTGTGGAAATATTAGAATTATGTATGTAGATTTATCATATAACTTTATTTAGGACATTTCAAAGCTATAATTTACCTATATTTAGTTAAGAACTCATTTAATTTAACACCTACATCATATTACATTAGTTTACCACCATTTAAACATATTTAATTATATATTTAGTTAGTTAAAACATCACTTACAAATTAACATCATCATTTAATAATTTATATCATTTTAGGCATTAACACACTTTAAGGTAATTAACCCATTTTTTTCTAAATCGAATTAATTAGTTAGATTATTTCCCTTAGATAAATTTAGAACAGTGCACCAACTTATAATAGTTTAGTTAGAGTAGTCATTACCATAGGATTTGTATCGAACAATCCTTTTCAATCATGTATATTTGTGTATATAAATGACAAGTGCACAAAAACAGCACAGTCATGTGGCTTGATTACCCATTTAAATTCAGCAAACCATTTAATGTATATATTTTTGGTTCATCCATGCATTATTTCTTGAACCATATTCTAATGACGACCCAATATTTTAAAACCATTTTTGAATGAAAGGTGAACGAAAGATGTGTGAATGGTAGAAAGAAAAGTGAACGAAAGATGTGTGAATGGTAGAGAGAGAGAAGAACGAGACATGTGTGAATGATAGAGAGAGAACAGATTAAATTAAGAGAGTGAGAGAGATATTGCGGTAATTTTTTCACCGCACAACACGACTTGTTGTGACTTGTCTGTGTCAATCTGTGTAACCAATGTGTTGTCAATTTTTATAAGTGTGTAGTCGCCATACTTTAGTGAGAAACATAGGGAACATATTTTGAGCATCTTAAAACGGCACTGTAGACATTAATTAGCATAACACACTCATTTGTGGCTACAATAAACCGCTTTACGGCACTCGAAAGAAAACATACACATAACTTAGAAACGCATACACATGTTAGTAAGGTAAATACATTTTAATTTAATAGAGAACACACAACCAACCAGAAAAACAAACACATAAACTTGCATACATCATTACTTTCAAAGAACCATAACTACTCCAACAGGGGACACAATAATATCTCTAAAGCCTTAGTGTAACACTTAAATATTTCTTCACAAGCGGAAGCTAAAAGGTGAAGAGTGGCATATTAAACATGTATACTAGTTGGGGCTTATTATATGGGAGCATGAACATTTATTGTCCATGTTTTGCACTCATAACAGAGGCAAGTTGTTTGGGATTGTTAATTTTGGACAATCTGAGGACAGGCCGTATGGCATTGGATCCAGACCTCACAATTCTCATAAATATAATGACAGTTTATAACCAACTGTATTAGTGTGATGAGCTACTCAATTAGCCAAGTGAAGTGATACAACAGTGTGAGGAAGGAAAGAAGAGATCTTGTCCTATCCCCATAAGAGAAGTAGAGAACTCACCAAAGTCTTTGACAAAATTAGACAGCCAATTTTTGTAAGATTACTTGTGTTACCCCACAACTTGAAAGTTGGTAATACAACAGGGGAAGATGGAGAGCCTGTCAAAGACTTAGGAGAAAGCTCTAAGCTAAGGAGAGCTAAAATAGAGCTTAGGAAGAGGGCAAGTGACGTAACAGGATAGGAGACCAGACAGAAGAGACACCAACGTTATAAATAGCTATAACGGGACACACTTGTGTCAACAAGGAGGGCAACCAGTGCAGATGAGCTGGGGTTACCCAAGAGGCTGGGAAACCCAGTGCATGAGGTAGGACCAAGTAACTTTGGTCAACACAGCCCAGTGCCCAGCACGTAAACCAACGAACGCACGCTGAGCTAATTGCCTGTGGCTGAACACGCCACGCTCAGCGAGCTCAGACAGAGACCTGGACGGCGTAGGAATTAGACGTGTATCCGCTAGGGATACTTTGTTGTTGTTAAGGACAGTATAATAGTTATATAGTTTAGCTTAGCTTCAGTAGTTGTAATATTAATATCATCTCCTCATTCCATCTTATCGTCATTACATCCTATGATGTATAATACCGTTGTGGTATTCCGCTCGTGGAGCTATTGTATGATCAGCTCCGAATAAAATGTATCCTTTTGCAAATAATACGAGTTGTCACTTTCGTGTAGTGCAAAAGAAGGGAATCCTTGTATGCCTGTCGCAAGTGAGTTGCTGACACTATCTATCTGACCCGGCGTGGCTTCGTCCAGCTCCTGGCGGGGAGCGTCTCATTAAATTAACACAGTAACTTAAACACACACCATCCATTATTTTTAATGAAAACTGTTTTTAATCACCTACATGACTGTAGATAACTTCTTTAAGCATAAAAAGATGAGCTACAATGTTATGCATTATGCATTATTTTATGAAAACTTTGAAAATGCCTTAAAGATTATATCATTATTTATTATAACTCATACGCCTGTAAATAACTATAGACAAAGAATTTATAAATCTTTGAAAAAGATGCAACAATATGACTATAAAGTATATAGAAATGTTATTAAAAGTTATGCCCCTTGAAATAACTTTTCTAGAGTTAAGTCCCCTTGCTAGATAGAAATTATAATGAAAAATGAAATATTAAATTTTAGTAAGTAAGTAGCCGATTTTACACTAAATAACTATGACAGAATGTTGCACAGGAATGAAAAGAAAACGTGTAGAAAATTTCATCTCAATCGGATGGACCGTTCGCGAACGCATAAAGAACGGACGGACATACACACATTGCATTTTATAGATATAGATATACGCAATGCAGATGACACAGGTGGCAGATAAATCAACAGACTTACAACAATTGTTGGACACTGTAGTAACAGAGAGTGCAAGGAAAGGACTCTCCTTGAATATCAAGAAAACAGTTACAATGGTGATATCAAAGAACACGGTGACACCCAAATGTGACATAGAAATAGAAGGAAAAATTCTTAACCAAGTGGATAATTGTAGATACCTAGGGACATTTATAACATCAGATGGAAGATATACAACAGAGATTAAGAGCAGAATAGGGCAGGCAAAGGCCGCATTTAAGAAAATGAAGAGTATCTGGTGCAATAGGTCACTATCACTGAGTGTAAGAAAGAGAGTGCTGAAATGCTATGTAGAACCAGTTTTGCTGTATGGCAATGAATCTTGGAATGTAAATGAACAAATTAAGAAGAAATTAGAAGCTACAGAGATGTGGTTCCTGAGACAAATGTTGAGAATTCCTTGGACTGCCAGAGTAACTAACGACGACTGCCTGAAACAGGCTAACGAAACTAGAAGACTATATACAACAATAAGAAAGAGACAAACAACTTTCTTTGGTCATGAATTGAGAAGAGAGGCATTGGAGAACATCGTGACAACTGGAAAGATCGAGGGGAAGAAAGGCAGCGGCAGACAAAGAGAAATGATTCAACATACAGCTCCAAATGGCTCGTAATAAAATTGAAATGAACTGTGCTGAATATTCGCCAAGGAATAGGAAGAAGGTTAGCTAAGATAGATTAAGTCTAAATTTAAGAGTAATTGACAACTATCCCAGTACAGGTTTTTCTCCCTGACTGTTCCCTTCCTTGGTGTGTAAGTAAACCCCCACCAATGTACACATACAACACGTATGCACAATTGGAATTTAAAAAAGTATGAGTTAACATAAACTACAACATTTATTGGCTATCATTATTATTATACATCTGATGTTTTTCAAGATGATGATGATTAAATCATATAAGTTGATGCACTACAGTAATCATGAACGTGGAATGATTAATATATAATACAAAGCTCTGAATCCTGTCTGGATCAGTGAGAGGTCCGCTAACAGTCGTTATGCTCCGATCAGTAAACAGCCGTGGTCAGATCAGCGACTCTCCAGTAGAAACAAAATAGCTTTCTGGTATTCTGACGCCTGTCAGTCCTAACACTACCTAGTAGTCTCTAGTTCTTGAGATCTATAAATAGGTGCTCTTATTGAGAGCTAGGAAGAAATCAAGAATGTGTTATATCTAGTTCTACATCAGTACAATCCTAACTATTACATAAATCCTAGCACACCTATATACAATGACCAGTCTGGCCAAGTTTATCTTCCAGTTCTACTGCGTTCACCATCCTCCTTCTCCCTCCATATCGCTGTCCTACGGTCTTAGTCTGGGACTGGTTTTTCAATTGTCTCACTCGCCTGTAATTATTACATTTCTGCCGTCCTATGTCAATGTCGCTAATACCGACATTCTGGGTCATACAGCCACTCCGTCCAAAGTTGGTTTAGCAGCTCACAGGGTCGGTAATGGTATTATAATAGTACCTGATCATCCGGGCTTACAAGCCGTGACCAGTATCTGTGCCAGACTTCCGTGAATTACCGTCCACCATACAATAAACAAGGTTAGCACCATATACCCTATAACAATTGTGGGTAATGTCTGTACCATTACACCTCTGCTTCCAACGCAATCGATGGCCAATGTGGAGAAAGCCATCTGTGGTGGTTTGTAATCTTGCGTCATGTGAGACGTCTTATACATGCTTATAGAGAAAGCAGTTCATTCTTCTGTTCTTTCTCTACATGGTCCATCAAAAGTGAACCGAAAATTGTTCTGGGATGTAAAGGCTGCATTTCACGACACCGGAGACAAAAGGAAGACAATCTCCAAAAAAAAAAAAAAAACACGGAAAGATCACAAGAGGAGTTCCCCGCACTCGGGGAATAAGCTCAAACAAATTCGATTCACACAATACAAGATGTCGCCGAGACAGCCGGCCAAAAAGAGGCCACGAGGCCAGACGAGGACTCAGTAACAGCGACAAAAACAACACAAGAAAACGAAGATGACGGTTTTCAAATCGTCAACCACGGCAGAAAACGACCATAGGAAGGGGGGGGGGGGGGGGGGGGGAGAGAGAAGAAACTCGTCACCCAGCAAAGACTTGAAAGAAGAGGAGGAAGGGAACGTCCCCTTTCAACCAAACAAGAAATCTTCAAAAACACAAGACAAACAGAGCGAAAACAGCGATGCGGAAGGGCCGCTTTTCATCAACACAGATTCTGACACCGACGACGGAGACCACGAGGAGGACGACAACAACGAACGAAACACCACAGAGGGGGATAAAATCCAAAACTGAAGACAAGACAGCAAAAGGTACTAACTTCTAACCTACTCATTATTTAGTTTTTAAATTATTTATAAAATGGCTGACAATTTATATTTAATTAGCTTAAGTGAGGGTTGGTCTGGTTCGCAAGATCAGTTGCGCGTCTAGAGTTCGTTGTCTCGGATGGCTGTGTGAGGTGCACCAAAATGGGATTTTCCCAGCCAACGCAAGTTAGGGAGGTAGGCGTTTCGAGAATGTAACCGCATCGTGCAGCCAGGATCGTGAGTTTGAGTGGGGAAAAGAGCAAATTTGTACGACCGTTCGACAAAGTCTCGATAAGCGCCCACTCTCTCTCGATGAGTAGTGGGCCTGCAGTCAGTAAACTGGTATAGCTTTTCGGTCAGTCCTGCCGGCGTAGCTTGAAAGCTCGTCGGTAGGCGTCCAGTGGTTTTGCATGTATCACCTTGTACCGGGAGGGCGCGCTTTAGCGATGCTACTCTTGGCCTGCGTGTGCGTGCATAGTCTGTCCTGCCAGCAGTCATATGCATTGCGAACTGCTGAGGCTCGGCCGTAAATCGGCAGATTTGTTCGCAACTTAGACGAGCAATATCTTCTGTGGTAGAATCTCGCTAATCGCATGTGTGTGTGGTCTGTTCTGGCGGACAGTCCGTCTGTCCGATGGATATCTGGTTGACCCTATCAGTAGTCATACGCTCATTCGCTGTCGCTACGCTTGTCTTAAAACTGAAAATTAAAGGAATTGACGGAAGGGCCGTTTGCACGAGGCTCTCGAGAGCCAATATATGCAGGGATAACTGGCCGTGGCAGCCTAACGTCCACTGCATCTGTGTCCCTCTCCAGTCGTCTTGCCATGCTTGCCACTGGAACCAGATGGACGCAGACGAGAGAGCGAGGTCGATGGAGTTGCGCGACCACTACCTCGCTATAATCCAAACTAAAGCGCAAGTCATTCGTTCTTCATCAAATCAAAGATGCAATGAATGAATGGTCCTCATTACTCGTGATGGACGAACATCCAATTAGCTTAAATATTCGTGGTATGAAAATGAAATTACAACACATAGTCACACTCATACACAAACACAAACCCGACTTCATTTTATTACAAGAAACAAACATTAAAACAGACTTTCAAGCAGCAGAACTAGTAACACGGTTAGGATTAAGAAATTCGTGTTTCAGTTTGGCGAAACATAACACGGGGTCAGGGACAGCCATTATGTAAACTTCCGACACGTGGACTATTTTTAGAACACACAGAGACCCACATGTTAGAATTTCCACAGTTCAAATTAAAAGCTCTGCTCCAAAGGAAGGTGGTGCTAAGATGCGGGAGTTGGTCTTCTGAGCCGATAACGATATGTCCAGGATTGCCTCAGGGTTCACCACTGTCACCAGTACTATTCAACGTGTATACGGTGCCGATCACTGAACAACAGTTGGACGGGAGGGGCAGGACTCTGTCATTCGTTGACGACATCCTCGTGTATCGACAGGGTCGAGATAGACAGGCGGTTGCCAATGATATGCAGGGCGAACTAGAGCGAATTTCCTCATGGTGTGCTGATGCCGATGCCCTTGTCAACCCTGCAAAGGCAACGGTTACATGGTTCTCACTAAACAACCATATTGTGAAAACAGACCTGCCGGCAGTAAGAATGGATGGGAGCAGTTTGAGTAGAACCAAGTCAATGACATATGTTGGCGTGAGGCTTGATCGTAGCCTGTCCTTCAGAGATCATGTCGATTATGTCATAACGAAGGCTCGAAAAGGTTTGTCAGCAATGAGAGTCATGGCGACTGCCAATATCGAGCAAAGACTGCTAATACTTCTGTTCCAAGGACTTGTACTTTCACGCATCGAGTATGCCCTGGCCATCCTCACTGTCAGCCCTACACAGATTGGAAGACTCGAAAAGGTACAAAACGAAGCCATGCGAATCATTTTGGGCTGCACGAGAGACACCAGCTGTGTAGCAATGAGATACCTCCTTGACTTCCCGACAATGGAACACAGGATCAAGATCTGGAGAGCTCGTGCATACTTAAAAATAAGTGCAGATGAGCAGCACCCTCTGCATGACGCTATATTCAGAGAAAAGGGTGACAGGCTAAAGAGGGGCAAATCATGGATGGGTCGGGCGGAAGATGTCGTCAGACAGGTCTGCAGTCTTACCAGTATCAACCCCGGCAAGGAATGGGTGCCGGTGCCTCCAGCCTTTAAGTGCACTTTCTCCTGCATTATCACACTCGACAGACGGTGCAGAGAGCAGAACCCTGCCGCTGTCAATGCAGAGGTTAACGCGCTCATCTATGAACACTCAGATAGCCCCGAAGTGCTCATCTATACAGATGGATCTGTTGTAAAGCAGCAGAGAAGTGCGTGGGCATTTACAGCCCGTTCAGCGGGCCGAACCGTTCAAGAATCCAGTGGTGCCCACTCTATGACCACGAGCAGCATGACGATGGAGGTGATGGCAGTTACACAGGCTTTCATATGGCTAGGAATCACAGCATTATACCAACGTGTGTGTACTAAGTGATTCAATGAGCATGATTCAGAAGGTCGAAGCTGGATCTGTACGTAGACAGTGGACTGAATCGCTGCGGAAGTCTGTTGTCCGTAAAGTCACCTTCATCTTCGTCCCGGGACATGCGGGAGTCGAGGGAAATGAACGAGCTGACAAACTGGCTGGCTCTGCACCCCCTGTAGATGGCCAGCCCATGGATCGTGCCGATGTTATTAACGTCCTTAAAGATTTGGCGAGAACAGAGGATTTTGACGTCAGTGATTCCACATCGCTGTCCAGGATGAAAGACCTGGGAGTAAAAATCGGTACAGCCTGACGCGAGAGGTACATCGGGAAAACAAATTGCCTCGTCAACCAACACAGAACTGGCACTATTAGCCACCGGCCGCTGATGCATATGCTGGGGGGAGGATCTGAGCACCTATGGACATGTCCGGAGTGCAACGAAGATATCCCAACTGATAACTGATAACAGATACACTACGAAATATCATCGATACACACAACCTCACAGACGCATTCAGACATACACACCCCGACATTAGAGAAACGACATACACAAACAAAACACACACCAGATCATCTAGATTAGACAGGATTTACACACCCGCAACACACCACATCATACAAACCAAACACCTAAGGGAATCACTAGATTACGCAGACCACAAAGGTATACTAGTCCACATCAGCACAAGCAGCACAAACATGCAGCCAAATAAAAGGCCACCACACTTGAAGTTCAATAACTCACTTCTGAAACACACAGAATATGTACAATACATAACATAACTCATACACACGTACACAGACAATATGCCAACTGAGAACACCAAACAATACTGAGACTTGCAAAAAATCACCATACGAAGCAGAACACAACATTTAGCAACCAGGATCCATAAAGACAGACTAAGACAGGATCGCATCATACGGACAGCCATACGACTAATAAAACAGACATACAGAGATGCACTTCACTTAAAAACTCTAGAAACACAACTAGAAGAACACCAACAACACAGATATCTGGGTGCTCTTCTCAGAACAAATCTCAACACAATCACACAAGAGACACCTACGGGACAATAGTTAGCAATAGAACAGAACGTACAACGTAACAGACAAATAAGCAAAATATCAGACATGCAAGGAAACATGTAAACAGAAACACGACACATAGAGACTGCTTTCCAGCAACACTACACACAACTATTCACAGCAGAGACAATCGACACACAGATACAAGACAACTTCTTACGGTACACAAAGAAATTACCCGACACAGACAGAGACACACTGGATACAGAACTGAAATTGACAGACATAACACAGGCACTGAGCACACTAAAAAAAAAGACAAAACTCCAGGACCAGACGGTTTGACAGTAGAATACTACCAACACTTCTTTCCTATTCTAGGCAATCTTCTTCTCAAAGTCTATCAGGAAGCCTTTGACCAAAAAACAAAAATCTTCCGGACAGCTGCAACATGTCTTACATTATACTCATATGCACAGATGAAACTGACAAAACACAACTGAAGAACTACAGACCAATTTCCTTACTCAACACAGACTACAAGATACTCGCCAAATAGCTCACCAACAAACTTAAACCTTTCATGCCAACACTAATACACCCAGACCAACAGTGCAGTGTCAAAAACAGAAATATACACAACCACACACACCTCATTAGAGACATAATCAACTACACACACTGGAAAGACTGTCCATCCTCCATCTTAAACTTGGATCAAGAGAAGGCCTGAATTTCCCACACATACCTGCATAGGACACTAGAACATTGTAACATAGGAGAATACTACAGACAGTGGATACAGATCTTGCATAAAAATCCTGAGAGCAGAGTGTTGGTGAATCATTCACTGACAGCTAGCTTCAGGCTCACGAGATCTATAAGACAGGGATGTCCCTTATCACCACTCCTGTATGTGCTCACCCTAGAACCTTTATTAGAGAAGATAAAACAAGACACTATTATTAAAGGAACCTTCCTGCAAGGGATAGGAGAGCAGAATCTCATCGCTTATGTAGATGACACTGCCTTCTTTCCCACCAGTTACACATCAATAAGGAATATATTAAACACCTTTACCCATTTTGGAAAAGGCAGTGGGGCCAAAATTAATGTAAAGAAATCACAGATAATGGGTCTGGAAAAGTGGAAACAAAAATCTGATTTCCCTCCAGATCTGAGACACATAGGCACCATGAAGCTGTATGAGATCACATTTCCATGCGATCCCACAAAATCACACAGACAGACATGACACACACTGACCGAACAGATCACAGACATGTTACACAGGTATAGGTACAAGACATCCACAATATTTGGTAGAAGCACAATAGTCAACACATACATAATACCCAAAATAATATACTTAGCGACAGTACTGGACCCTCCCAAACAGACCATCACAAAAATATAAAAACGAACCAGACGCTTCATCTTCACCAACACAATACACAGCATACAACACAAAACTCTCATACAAGACAAGAAACAAGGGGTTATTGCACTACAGGACATCCAACAAAAATACTGTCACTTAGAATCAGTCACATAGGTAAAATCATCAGACACCCAGAACAGAACAGACTAGCACTATACTACATGGGCCACAACATCAAACATCTCACACCTCTTAACAATGCAACTGCACACTACCAGGGAAGACTGCCAGCATTCTATCAGACATGCATATAGGCAATACAAGGACATGAGCAGTTAATACAGCAAACAACACACACAATATACAAACATTTAGTTAGAGAACAAGCACCATCACTAAGACTTAGGATTAAAAGAGGACACAAATACTTCATGACTGACTTCACATGCACCTTTTTAAACCTACACAACAAACACATAACTCCAAAAGCTAGGGAAGTCACATATAGACTGTTATACAGTATGACCCCCCACAACACAGGTAGATGCATACATATCCAAACAATGTCAATTATGTAGAAACAACACACAAGAGACAGAGGAACACATTTATTATACATGTCCAACAATTACTGCCACACGCTCAAAACTACAACACCTCATACAAACACACACAGGCAAACAAACCGACATATACAAAGCTATATTTCTCAACACTATACCAAAGACAGCAAAAGACATACATACAAAACTACTTACAACACTTTCTTAATATGGACATGCAGAAACTTAGCCAGATACAAACACCGCATATATAACACACACTTAATTTCCTTTATGTACACACACAAAATATTACAGATATTTCCACAGTAAAATATACTTATCGCTTTTAAAAGAACATTACAAATTAAACTTTCCAGTATGCATGAGTACGAAAAAGAAACAGGAAAATGTGGATGCAAGTTAGAATGAATGGATATAAAATCACTTATGGTCACCAAGACCAATGAGTATTTTCCTATGTTGTAAACACAAAATATCACAGATATTTTTCAGAGTAAACATACATACTCCTCTTTATGATATTATAATTTAGTATACAGGAGTGCTAGAAAGAAACAGAAAAATGTGAGTGAATGGTGAATGAATGAATAAAAAATCACATATGGTTACCAAACCAATAATATAGTAAAAAATTGGGTTAATACAATGCGAAAAAAAAAAATAACAGGAGAAATAAAAAATAACCAACTCCTTTTACTCCAACTATTATTAAAAACTGCAGTTTGCATTTGTATGTACCTGCTATGCTATGTTAACACCATTCCTAAGATAATCATCTTAGGAAATGGAATCACATGTTTAAAAAATGTTATCATTTTCATAACTAGTATTATCATTGCTGTTATTATCATTGCTGTTATTACCCTTAGTATGTTTCTTCTTGTCATTATTATTATTGTCATCATTATTAATATAAAAACCCATCTCCCATGTGCCCTCCCCCCTTGCTCATTGTTGTTGTTGCCGTTGCTGATATCCTCACCAGTTTGGTTCAAATAGTTATCCTGCCTTTACCATCATTACCAGAGGGTGGTGATGATAGCATTGGTGTGGTGGGTCAAATAGGTGAGAGTGTGGCTAGGGAAACAAAAATTGAAAGTTTTTCTTTCTCTTTGTTACCCCCATTCACATATAAATATGTCCAATGAATAAAATATGCACATGTCACATACACGCCCACATGCAACGCTCTGTCAATACACGCACACATATACTGAACACACAGGACGCATGTAAAAACACTAACAACACAAATGTATTTGTACTACTATTACCATGCTTTCTTACTGAGATTAAGTATGTAACTCTGTGTTACTATTTTATTATTATGGATCGATTGCTATTATTTTTTAATTATATGATCACTGTTTATCATTATCATAATCACTCATCTCACCGCTTGTTACTATTGATGTGGATGCTGCTGCCGCCCTCACTGGTTGGTTCTAACAATTTTTACTGCCATTATCATCATTACCAAAGTGGTGGTGATGTACTGGCGGGTTTGGAGCCAATTGGTGAGTATGGTGACAGGGGAAACAAACATAGGGAAACAAAACTTTGGGTACCCCCCCCCCCCCCCTTTTTCATATGTAAATATGTCAATGACTAGACTGTTGAAGTATTACACATATGTCACCTACACGCCCACATGCAACGCTCTGTAAATACACGCACACAAATACTGAACACACAGAACGCATGTAACAACACTAACATTATAAATGCAATCACTACCTTTTCTGCATTGTAAGCTATTATACTGCCCCATCCCCCTTTCCCACCATTTTGATACTGCTGTTGTCGATTCTGCTGCCGCCCTCAATGGTTGGTTCTATCAAGTTATACTGCCATGTTCATCATTACCGAGTGGTGGTGATGGTATGGGTGGAGTTGGAGCTGACAGGTGAGGGATGTGGCAGGGGAAATAATAGCGGTGTACTATCATCTTGCTGCTGTTTAAAATGTTTCCTTACAACAATTTCAATGAAGAAATGTTCCAATGTATAAAAAGTTTTGTAAATTTGCGCATATGTCACCTACACGTCCACATGCAACGCTCTGTAAAAACACGAACAATACACTTTGCAACGATTTTAACACTCAATAAAAGATTTTAAAAAAATTCTTTCATATTTTATAATGGTGTTCCTAGAGTTTCCCTCAGATAGTTTAAGGCAGCATAAATAGAGTCTATTGTGATAATTCTTTTTGAAAAAAAATTCTTTCATATTTCATAAGATCTTTCAGCAATTATACAGCCTTCTTGTTCATTTGTTTTGCAGATCCAGGGAGGAGCTTTTTATTCTACTCCTAATCTTCCCCTTCCTTTACCCGGTGGTTGTACGGCAATGGCGTCTTGAGCAAGGGCGTCTTGAATGGGGAAGATTTTAGTTTCTTTTATGAATGACTAGCTGACCCGACCCGGCTTCTCCCAGCTCCTTGCGGGGATCTATAAATGTAACCACTATCTATCTATCTATCTATCTATCTATCTATCTATCTATCTATCTATCTATCTATCTATCTATCTATCTATCTATCTATCTATATATCTATATTAATTCATTTGGATAACAGGTGGTTACTTAGCTTGTGAAGTAGTTTTTCCAGGTTAATTATTTGTTGTATGTTCTTTAAATTGTTTTGTTCCGTGTTTGCATTATATTCGTTGGTCTAATTAGTTATATCATTATAATATTGTCATTTACATATCGGTTTTGTATTACTGATATTTTGTAAGTTAATGTAATTGTGAATTTTTATGATCTTGTATTTTTGCTTAACTTCGACTAATTTACACTTTCTTCATGGATGCAATGTCTGAGAAGTGGCAACACTGGCTCAATAAGTCAGGAATACGCCTTGGACACTTAAACATTTGCAGCTTATTTAACAAGCTACCAGAGTTATCTTCTATTCTTAATCAAAATTTTCATTTATTCGGCCTTAGTGAAAGTAGACTTAATGATAACATTTCAGATGAGGACATCTCTATTAAAGGGTACAAAGTGTTTAGAAGGGATCCCTGTAGGAAACAAGAGACAGGCATAATAACCCATGTTTCTAATTTCTAAATGCTCACCGTAGGCTAGACTTTGAAACTTGCGAAATAGAATGTATTTGGTTAGAGCTAAAACTTCAAAACCGCACACCCCTGATAATTGGCTACCTCTATCGAAATCCCAGTGCTGGACACGTCTGGTACGAAAACTTCACTACCATGATGGATGTGGTTTTTGCTTCCGGGAAGGAAATTATACTACTCGGAGACTTTAACATTGACACCAACAAATCCAACATAATATGGGGAAATATAATTGCATCATACAATTTCCAACAAATAGTACAACAGTCTACTAGAGTAACAAAGTCATCTTCAACAGTCATAGATCACATTTATGTAACTTGCTTAGACAACATCATAGAATGCACTGTACCCAATTGTGCAATGAGCGATCACTACCCAATATGCTGCACGTGGTCTAAACAAGGAATTAAAACTCCTAAACATAAACAAATAAGTGTAAAATATAGAAGTTAGAAACATTTCAACCAAAACGCATTTTTACAGGACTTGCTCATTTCACCTCTAGACAATGTTTATCAGCTTCCTGACCCGGATGATGCTCTGGAATTCTGGATGAAAACATTTATTGATGTTTTTGATAGACATGTGCCAATCAAGGAAGTTCGAGTAAAACACCACGTCAAGCCACCTTGGATCACCCAGGAAATACTTGCAATTATGAGAGACAGAGATAAAGCACATAAAAAGCGGGATCTGAGCGCATACCGTACTCTTAGAAACAAAGTTCAATATACCATACGACGGGAAAAGAAAAATTACTTTAAGAACTTAGTAATGGATAAAACAAATAGTAAGGATATATGAAAGGCAATTAACACCTTGACAAACAAGTATAACTTCCAAAATTCTTTACCATCAAATCATATTACATGCGACCAATTCAGTAATTTTTTACAAACTGACATAGACCAGTTGAAGGCTTCAATACCTAATTCTCCTTGCAACTTATCTTTACTGTCATCGTTTTGCGAGAATAGATGCTCCGGCGATATTCTTTCCAACATACCGCTAATGAAAATCACTGAAGTATTCACTTACCTCAGTAACCTAAAAAACACAACCTCATCTGGGTTAGATGGAATCAGCAACCGGATTCTTCGTTGTGCTGCGCCAGTGATCTGTATATCACTAACCTATGTATATAATCAGTGTCTCACCAAAGGCCATTTTCCATCAGCTCTCAAAATCGCTAAGGTGTACCCTCTTCTTAAATCTGGTTCATTGGACAATGCTCTCCCGAACAATTACAGACCCATTTTCTTACTATCATCACTATCTAAGCCACTAGAAAAACACATCCATAAAATAACATTACAGTATTTAGTTCGCAACAAGCTTATTGTTGAAAGCCAATCAGGATTTCTACCAAAATATTCTTGCCACACGGCCCTAACAATCATGATAGAAAATTGGCACCAGAATATAAACAACAACAGCCTATGTGGAACTGTGTTTATTGATTTCAAGAAAGCATTTATTATGATAGACCATGTTATTTTAATTAAAAAACTTGAGACAATGAAAATTGGCCCTAATGTAGTCACTCTAATATCATCTTTTCTATCAAACAGAAAGCAAGTAGTATCACATAATAAATGTCTGTCTCAAACCACTACCTTCAATATTGGAGTACCGCAAGGCTCTATTCTTGGCCCTCTATTATTTGCCATATATATTAACGATCTACCTTTGCATCTTTCGTCGTCCTGCGATCTATTTGCAGACGACTGTACAGTGCACACAAATGCTGAAAACTGTATTTTATTGGAGTCGTCTTTACAACAAGAATTAAATAATGTAGTTAGGTGGAGCTATTCAAACCGTATGCAAATTAACATCACTAAAACAAAATCAATGTTACTAACAACCAGACAAAGACTTCAAACTCTAAGCTCACACACATCACTTCAACTTCACATCGATAACATGCCTGTAGAAAGTGTAATTGAGCACAAAACATTAGGCATAATCATTGATAGAAACCTAACCTTTAATTCCCACGTTCAAGCGCTTATTAAACAAACAGCGAAAAAAGTCTACCAACTCGCCAAAATTAAGAACTTCCTTGATGAGGACACAAGGAAACTATTCTATACTTCTCATATACAGACACACTTTGACTACTGCTCTACAATCTGGGACGGTTGTTCTAATTCAAACGCCAAGCGACTTTACTCACTCCAGAAACGGGCCATGAGTCTAATTTATAACAAACATTTATCTGACAATCCTAGCCTGTATAAACGCCTTCAGTTACTACCACTCCGCAAAGGCCTGCTTTTCAATAAAGCTAAACTAATTCACAAAATCCTGCATCGGAATGCCCCAAATTACCTTTGGCCATTGTTTAAATATAATGCTAGACACAGTAAACGTTTAAATATATTACACGTTCCGAAGCCTAGGATTGACTTATACAAAACAAGCTTAACGTACTCTGCAGCTCAGCTGTGGAACAATCTTCCACAAGAAATCAAAGACATCACCAATCCCTATTCATATAATCGCAAATTACTCGAACACTATCTCAGTACGGATTATCTTCCCCCTTAATAATAGAGATAATAATAATAATAACAAAACCCTAGTATAACAGCCAGTCCCCTTTTGATAGGCCAGTATATTCCGCATGGCTAATAACAAGTGTCAGACCATTGTCTAATTTTACTGTGTCGTGTAGTTTTGATGTTCGCATTTTGCCCATGCCTTTATAATGCATATCTTTTATATTGTTGCTGTTCTCTGTTAGCCTTGAATGATGTGTGGATGAAATAATGTATGAAAGAGAGTGATAGAAGGGCAGAATGTTAGACGGGCCTGCGTGCCAAATTCTTAACCCTTTAAAAATAAAGTTTGTTCGTTCGTTCGTTCGTTCGTTCGTTCGTTCGTTCGATCGATCGATCGATCGATCGATCGATCGATCGATCGATCTATCTATCTATCTATCTATCTATCTATCTATCTATCTATCTATCTATCTATCTATCTATCTATCTATCTATAGCCAGGAGACTTAACCTAAGATATAGCAATGCTACTAAAAGTTATGTCCCTTTTTATATCTTTTCTGATTTTAAGTCTCGTAAATTAAATATTAAATTTTAGTAAGTAAATAGCTTTAAAAAAACAAAAATGACAGTTGGTTGCACAGGAATGAAAATAAGACGTGTAGAAAATTTCATCTCAATTGGATGGACCATTCGCGAACGCATAAAGAACGGACGGACGGACACACACACACACACACACACACACACACACACACACACACACACACACACACACACACACACACACACACACACACACACACACACATACATACATACATACATACATACATACATACATACAAACATACATACATACATACATACATACATACATACATACATACATACATACATACATACATACATACAAACATACATACACGTTTTCCTTTCATTCCTGTGCAACCAACTATGATAGTTTTATCTATCAGCTATCAGCTATTACCTTCCTAAAATTTAATTTTGTAATTACATGACTGAACATAAGAAAATATAAAAAATATATGACAAAAAGGGATATAACGTTTAGGCATTGTTATATCTTAAGTTAAGTCCCCTGGCTATAGAAATCTATATGAATTAAATGAGGTGCAGCCGGGCCAGGTCAGACAGACAGATAGACAGACAGATAGACAGACTGACAGACAGACAGATAGTCGGGAACGGGAGCCAAGTTTACTTTAGATAGATCTCTTCCAATCATATTTTCTATCTATTCTTCTATTCTGTCTATATTTTTAACGGGAACGGGCCGAACATAGATAGATAGATAGAAATAGATAGATAGATAGATAGATAGATAGATAGGGCCGGGCAGCTAATATTTATCGTTTCCATCAAGGAGACTTAACATAAGAAAAGTTATTTCAAGGGTCATAACTTTTAATAACATCACTATTATTTTATGTATAGATTGTTGCATTGTTTTCAAAGATTTATAAACTTTCTGTCTATAGTTATTTACAGGCATATGAGTTATAATAAATAATGATATAATCTTTAAGGCATTTTCATAATTTTTATAAAAGTAATGCATCTATTTAAATAGTGAAAATTTTCTAACACATCTTTTTATGTTTTTAAAACCAGTGTTCATTAAAAATAATGGATTTATTTTAGATTAGATACGTTAGAATTTTATTTCTGTACTTTTTTCGGAGTGGAACTTTTGCAGTAATCGAAGCATTTGTTTTTCCGTTCGCTTGGCAGAGAGAAGGTCAGTACACAATTAAATGGGTATATTCTTGATTTTGTTTTTGTTTTTAAAAGAAAGTTGGCCGCGTGTGTGTCAACATCACATTTTTCATTCAATGTTGTAAGTGTGCATACCTTATGCATACCTTACACGCAGCACGCCTGTTAAAATGCAGGTTGTTGTTTTTTTTTTTGTCTAAAAAAAGAAGAAGCCTATCCTTTGATGTACTGTTGCCTCGCATCCCAATGATTCCAACAGACATGCCATTCGAATTCAAACGCCTGCAGTTTCCGGTGCGACTTGCATTTGCCATAACGATCAACAAAGCACAGGAAGTGTGTGGACTAAATTTGGAAAATCCATGCTTCACACATGGACAGCTACATGTGGCCTGCTCACGCGTTGGAAAACCTTCGGATTTATTTGTGTACGCACCAGACAGAAAAACAAAAAAATATTGTTTATCAAAAATCCCTACATTAGACATCAAATTTGGTGTTCGACCATAACTTAAAAATTACACGTCAACATTTAAAAAACTAAATAATCCTAACATTAAATGAAATTTTCTAGCTGCAACCAATAAATTAGCTGCGAGGGCCCAGGGGCCGAACGCATACTCTGTATGCTTAGAGAATGTATTTGAATGTATAATGACTACTTATATGAATTTAATGAGACGCTCCCTGCCAGGAGCTTGGCGAAACCGGGCCGGGTCAGACAGACAGACAGACAGACAAGCAGACAGACAGATACATAGATAGATAGATAGATCCCCGCCAGAGCCTGGGCGAAGCCGGGCCGGGCAGCTAGTATATATAAATAAATAAATATATATATATATATATATATATATATATATATATATATATATATATATATATATATAAAATATTATATCATATATATATATATATATATATATATATATATATATATATATATATATATATATATATATATATATATATATATATATATATATATATATATATATATATATATATATATATATATATATTATATATATGTGTGTGTGGGAGATTAAATGTGGGGCGGGAAACTTAAACATTAACAAACCTTCTTGGTAGAGTGACTAGTTACTCGGGTGTCTGTGGTAGAACGTCAATGATCTCCCGGCTTTCTATGGGAAACATTTTTTCTATATTAGTGTTGGACTTGCACCCTTTTCTGCCTTGTTCAATGCTTGGGGGTTTCTTGAGCCAGTATACTAATTCCTCTAGAGGGCGTGTTTGGGATTGAGACC
>JACEFZ010000975.1:0-22315 GCA_014155875.1 Cepaea nemoralis
CTACTCCGAATTGCCGGATTCAAATGTTTCTACAACGACCGACATCTGGGAATAGGCGATAGCTCATTCGCGACAGCATGGTGGCATAGAGCTAGACATTTCCAGTTGGGACAGTGACGATTATACAAATACAGGTGGTAAGAGTTTCAATCCAGTCTAACCATTCGTGCTGGTAATGTTTATGGCCCGCAACGCGAGTATGGATTACTAGAAGTGGCAGTGCTTAAGTGACATCTTAGGTCAAGAAGATGAAATGTTATTTTCTGTGGTGGATTTCAACGCTAAAGGCAAGATCATGGGGAAACATTCCTCCAACACCAAGGGGGGGGGGGGGGGGGGGGGGAGGAGGGGGGAGGGGAGCTCGAAGCCTGCACTTGAGAATACATTGACGCTGGTTTGCATCGACCCCAGTGGGGGGGGGGGGGGGGGGGGTGGTGGGCGGTGTCACCAGCACAACAAGGCCGTCCAAGTGGATGAGGGACAGTGCCTATGCAGCATATTTGTGGAGAAAGGCAGAACCAGGTAGCATAAGTTAACGGTCAAGACTTTCCAGTATGACTGTACAGGGCAAGATGTGGTGAGTAAAATAAGACGTGACAAGTGCAGAAAGCCTCAGGGCAGGAGAAAAAGCTTGGAGCAGCCACTGTGGTGAAATCTTGAGGTGGAGAAGGCGTGGTTGGATAAACGTGGTGCTGTAAGGAGATGGCAAAATGCCAAGAAAGGCCATCCCAGTCCCTGCATGCACTTAGAAAGAGAGAAGTACACAAAAGTAAGCTATTTTAAAAAAAAACTGGTCAAGGTGGTTAAAAGTGAAAAATGGGCAGAGTTAGTTAGTTAGTTAGTTAGTCGACAGATCATCCTCATTGCACATCGAACCATTCAGTCCAAAAGTGCTCGGATCCCCTCCTCAGCAAATCCCGCAACGTGTAGCGGCTAACGACGCCAGTTCTGTGTTGGTTTATAAATCTTCTTTGGCTTCCTGCGTAGTGTTCTTGTTTGGCCACCCCTCTTTTAATTTGCTGCTCTCGCAGTCTGGCCATTGTTGTAGATTCACAGTCATCACTTGGTTCTCGCAAACGTCTTACTTCTCGTAGAGCATTCAGAATGTCGGCCTGGACCAAGGCGCGTCCGCCCTTAACAGTAGCCACACCTGCGAGCTTGTCAGCCCGCTCATTTCCTTGTACTCGCGCATGCCCTGGCACGAAGATGAAACTAATCTTTGCCAGTCGAGACCGCTCCAGAGGCAGCAACCATTCTCTTCGGATCGACCCCTCCTCTATCCTCTTGATCATGTTCATTGAGTCGCTAAGGAAACAAGCCCTAGTGAATTTCTGTGTCTCGAGCCATGTTATTGCTTTACTTACTGCCATGACTTCCATGGTCAGGCTACTTGTGGTTTCAGTGAAAGCACCAGAGTCCTCCTTCACAATTCTCCCTCCGGCCCGAGCTGTAAAGGCCCATGAGCTTCTCACATGTCGGACGACCGACCCATCTGTGTATGGGCAGAGGTGTGTCAAAGAGTAAGTACAGACACGTCACTGAAATTGTTCTGGCGACTACATAAAAGCATGAGCGGGTTAGTCAAGAATAAGAGCATTTCTGACTTCCAAGGTGATGACCTCATCTGGCAGAGGACTGACGAGGACAAGGGCAAAGCCCTCTTTGAACGTTATCTAAAGCAGAGCAACCAGACAGACATGGAGTGGCCGAAATCTTGCCAAGGAGGTCACATCAGACAGGTGCAAGGCCCAGAACGCTTCGGATGAAGACACAGTGACTGTGAAAGAAATCAAGGCTGTGCTTCGACGATAAAAAAAAAAACAGCGCTCCAGGGCTAGATGGCATAAGATACAACGACATCAATAGGTGTACCGGCAACGAGCTAGAGGAACTAGCAGGCATGTACAACAACAGTATAGGGAGTGCTAGCATCAAGGAGGAGTGGTTACACAGCTATCTGATTCCCTTGCCGAAGCCTGGCACAGACCACACAAAAATTCAGGGATATCGAGTTATCATTGGCACCTTGCTATCTTGACAGACGATATTTGTGCTTCAAAAATGCATAATATCTTTTATCTATGGCGGGAGCGACCAATTTGCGCTGTAAATGTCCGTTCACAGTGGGTGCATGTGAACACGTGGTCATTTCCACCATCATGCACCATCTTACGTCTCACACGCACGGTGTGTGACTTATCTGCAATAATTTTCTCCTTTGTCTTTATTCCATTTCTAATGTTTGCCCTCCATGCAACACGTTCTGCGGCTACTTGCTCCCAATGTGCATTATCAATGCCTGTGTCAATAATGTCCCGCTTACACACATCTTTGTATCGTAGTAGAGGTCGACCCTGAGATCTCTTACCCATCTGTAATTCACGAAAAAAGATGTCCTTTGGTATTCTACCATCATCCATCCTCCTAAGATGTTCTATCCATCTAAGACTACGAAGACTGAGCATGGAATAAACCGTCACACAACCTAATCTTTCCAAAACTTCAGTATTTGTAATTATGTCTTGCCACTTAATACCAAGAATTCTTCGCAGACACCGCATATGAAAGCTGTTTAAACGTTTCTCTTGGTGTGAGTAAGTTATCCAGGTTTCACTGCCATAAAGAAGAGTATTAAGCACACAGGCTTGATAGACGAGGACTTTTGTTTTGGCAGTAAGCTTCCTGTTCTCCCAGACTCTTTTCCTTAACCTATTCATTGTTGTTGCTGCCTTACCAATCCGGATGTTGATTTCCTGATCTAGGGATAATTTGCTATTTACCACTGATCCTAGATATTTAAAATGGTCTACCATCTCTAGTTCGGCGTCGTCAATAAAGATTGAAGGTACCTCATGTGCACCTTGTAACATAATCTGTGTCTTCTTTTTGCTAATTGTTAAACCAAATTCAGAACAAGCATTGGTGAATGCAGATAGTAGACATTGCAATTCTTCCTCAGAGTGGGTCGTAACTGCAGCATCATCTACAAAAGCATCTCTCTGATCAGTACCCTCCTAATTTTTGTCTTGGCCTTCAATTCCTGAGCGTGAGTGAATGTATATACCACTATCCTGATCCCGAAAGGCATATTTCAGTAGAAGTGAAAAGTATATTCCAAAGAGGGTGGGAGCTAGTACACAACCTTGCTTAACTCCACTCTTGATTTCAGACTCTTCAGAAGTTGCACCATCAAACTTGATTATACCCTTCATGCCTGTGTGGAACGATTCCACACTGGACATAAGAGTTGGTGGGCAGCCAATCTTTTTTAGTGCCTTGAACAGACCCTCACGACTGACCAAATCAAATGCCTTTGTGAGGTCGATGAACGCAATAAACAGTGGTTGATTTTGCTCACGGCATTTTTCTTGCATTTGTCGCAATGAGAATATCATATCAATGGTAGACCGGTTATGTCGAAAGCCACACTGTGATTCGGGGTGGACTTGATCTCCTAGGACTTGAAGTCTGCGCAGAACAATTCTGGCAAATACTTTTCCAACAATACACAGAAGTGAGATACCCCTAGAGTTGTTGCAGTCGCTCCGATCGCCCTTGTTCTTGTACAGTGTTATGATGCTTGAATCTTTGAAATCCTGTGGGACTTGTCCTTCTCGTTAGCATAGCTCTATGAGCTGGTGGTTCTGTAGAGTCAGTGTGTCTTGCCCTCTCCTGATAACCTCTATTGGAATCCCATCCTTACCTGGAGCCTTGTCAGATGCAAGTTCATTTATAGCACACTTAACTTCTGTTATGGTTGGAAGTGTGTCCAGGTGGTCAAGAGTTGGTAGAGCCTCTATGGCGTTGAGGGCATCATCCGCTAGTTTGGTCTCACTTGAGTAAAGCTCCAAATAGTGCTCTAACCATCTGTCCATCTGCTGTTTCTTATCAGTGATGATTTCACAAGTAAGGTTTTCAATGGTGCACTTCTTTTGATCACTGAACCACAGGCTTTCTTTATTCCTTCATACATGCTTTTTATGTTTCCCTTATCACTTGCGATTTAAATGGACTCACATAACTTGCTCCAATAATCATTTTCACACTGCCTGGCAGCCTTTTGCACATCCTTCCTAGCTTGCCTTAGCTCACTCAGAGTGATACGCGTTGGTCTTTCCTTGTTTCTTAAGAGAGCTATCTTCTTATCAATCAATGGCTGCAGTGTCTCGCTGTTTGCCGCAAACCAATCCTGCCTCTTATGATCCACAGTGCCGTAAATCCCTACGGCAGTTTTATAAAGAGTATCGAGTTATAATCATGCATAATACAATAGGCAAACTGCTGGAGAAGTTAATTGCCAGGAAAATATCAAGCCATCTAGAGAAGCAAGGTGTTTTCCCACCTACCCTGGGTGGGTACCGTCCAAAAAGAGAAACCTGGACCAATGCAGCAGTTTTTGCCCATGATATCTATGAAGGTTTCCACTCAGGCATTGAAACCTTTGCTGCAGCGATTGATCTTGAGGACGAGTACAACAGAGTACCATTGGATTTTTTAATGCTTCAGCTTCTTGAACTCAAAATAAGTCCATTCCTCCTTAGTTGGATCGCTGCAGCCCTCTTCCAAAGGAAAGCAATGCTTAGATGTGGCAGTTGGACGTCGGAACCAACAACAATATATCCTGGCCTACCACAGGGATCACCATTATCTCCGGTACTGTTCAGCGCCTACACTGTGAGAATCACCAGTGAGCAGATCACTGGACCTGGCAGGACATTGTCATATGCCGACGATGTTTTAATGTATTGCCAGGTAAGGATAGAGATCAGGTTGCTGTGGAACTACAAACCGAACTCAATCGCATAAGTACTTGGTGTGTTGAGGCTTGGCAATGGTCAACCCAACAAAGGCAACAGTGACTTGGTCCTCGTTGAATAATCATATTGCCAACACTCCAACATCAACTGTAAATCTGTGTTCAGAGACGGTGGAGAGAACGCAGGCAATGAATTACCTGGGGATACGGTTTGATCGAAGACTTGCTTATAATGAGCACAAGACCAGGTGATAACAAAGGCCAAGCGGGGGTTGGCTGCGATGCGGGTGATGGCGGCAGCAAACTGTGAGCAGCGCCATCTATGTCTTCTATACGAAGGGCTGGTCATGTCTGTTTTTGAGTATGCGATGGCAATCCTGAGTCTCAGCCGTAAGCAGATAGAAAGGATGGAAAGGATACAGAATGAAGCTATGCGCATTATTCTTGGATGCGTTACATTCTTGGTCTGCCGACTGTTGCTGGTAGGCTCAAGGTGATGCAGGAGAATGCATACCTCAGAGTAGCTGCAGACACAGACCACCCACTGCATGAGGCGCTGGACGCATTTAAGGGTCAGCGACTGATAAGAGGGAAATCATGGATGGCTCAGACGGAGGATACGATCAGATAGGTGTGCCCCTTGGAGAACATTAGGCGTGGAGAGGTGTGGGTCAGAGTTCCAGCGGAGCAGTCAGACTTGTGCATAGTTATAATCACATTAAGCCGGGAGTGAAGGGAGTGGCCAGCAGGGACCACGGAAGTGGAAATCCAGCAACTAATTCAGGACAATGCTCACTCGGATGATGTGATTATCTACACAGATGGTTCGGTGTCAAGAGGTGAGAGAAGTGGCTGGGGGTTCATAGCCAAAGCTAACTGGTCGACTGTTTGGGGCAGGAGAGCCTGGCATATGATACCACAACATCCAGCTTAAGAATGGAGGTGGAGGCAGTCACTGCGGCTCTCCGCTGGATGGAGAATACGACACACACAGCACATCGTGACTTGTAAATGACTCAGAAAGCATGCTGACGAGGGTGAGGACTGGCAGGCTTCGTGCAGAGTGGCTTGCTTCGCTTCAGAGGTCACGGTTGACAAGCATCGCCTGGATCTGTTCTCCAGGGCATGTCGGTGTGCTGGGAAATGAACAGGTGGACAGATTGGCTGGCTCTGCAGAACTTGGTGGAGTATTGATACATGACAAGGCAGACGTGGTTGCGGCCTTGTGGGAGCACGTGCACACCTCGGAGGAGCAAATGGATTACCACGGTCTGGCAAGAATGAGACAGCGAGGAGTGACGAGTGGATCTGGCCGACGCTCAACGCTCAGAGGAAAGGCGAGACGGACTTATAATCAGTTTTCTACTGGTACTATTAGTGTTGGAACTCTTCGCTGGCTGCTGAGGATAGGGACGGAGCACTTATGGGAATGCCCCTAATGCAGTGATGTCGATTCCTAAATCAATCAATCAATCAATTCTTGGATGTAAAAGAGTTACAGCATGCTAGGCGATGCGCTACTTTTTGATTTTTCATAAATTGAAGACAGATTACAAGTCTGCAGAGCTCGCGCCTACCTCAGAGTTAACGCAAACACACAACATCCACTGCATAGTGAAATTATGAAGGTGAAGGGCAGCAGGTTAAAAAGAGGACGGTCGTGGATGGGTCAAGCCGAAGACATTCTTCAACAGGTGTGTTCACTTGAGGACTTAGAACCTGGCGAGGAATAGGTACAAGTGCCAACAGATTTCTGCACATCCTTTTCAGTTTGCATCCAACTAGACAGAAAATGCAGACAAGAAAACCCGGCAGCTGTGGAGGCGGAAGTACAAGCGTTGATTTTCGAGAATTCGCTAGACGGTGATGCTGTCATTTACACAGATGGGTCTGTCGGTTCAGGCCGGAGGGAGAATTGTGAAGGAGGACTCTGGTGCTTTTGCTGAGACCACAAGTAGCCTGACTATGGAAGTCATGGTAATAAGTAAAGCAATAACATGGCTCGAGACACAGACATTCACTAGGGCATGTTTCCTTAGCGACTCAATGAACATGCTACAGAGGATAGAGTCCGAAGAGAATGGTTGCTGTGTCTGGAGCGGTCTCGGCTGGCAAAGATTAGTTTCATCTTCGTGCCAGGGCATGCGGGAGTACAAGGGAATGAGCGGGCTGACAATCTCGCAGGTAACGCTACTGTGGAGGGCGGATGCGCCATGAACCAGGCTGACATTCTGAATGCTCTACGACAGTGGTTCTCAACCGGTGGGGAATTCCCCCCCCCCCCAGGGGGGAATTTTAGGGTTTCTAGGGGGGGGGGGGTAGGGAATCAAGACCATTTCAAGATTACTTGATATTGTTTTTCCCTTCCCTTCATACTTTACAGTTATGCATGTCTCATACTTCTAAAATTCATTTTATAAAGTAAGTAGACCCACAAATCATGTTTTATGTGGATGTCTAGACTTGTTTTGGTATATGCTATTAAATTTACCTTCAATTGTTACGTATACTGTGTACGTGTGGGGAGATTTTTAGATAGGAAATATGAAAAGGGGGGGGGGGGGGGGGGGAAATGACGTTCTGAAAATACGGTGAAGGGGGGCACGGGCAAAATTTATTATAGGAAAGGGGGGGGGGGGGGAATGACGTTCTGAAAATATGATGAAGGGGGGCACGGGCCAAAAAAGGTTGAGAACCACTGCTCTACAAGAAGTAAGACTTTTGCGAGAACCAAGTGATGACGGTGAATCTACAACCATGGCCAGACTGCGAGAACAGTGAATTAAAAGAGAGGTGGCCAAACAAGAACACTACGCAGGAAGCCAAAGAAGACTGATAAACCAACACAGAACTGGTATCGTTAGCCGCTACACGCTGCGGGATTTGCTGAGGAGGGGATCCGAGCACTTATGGACTGAATGGTTCGATGTGCAATGAGGATGATCTGTCGACTACCTAACTAACTAACTAACTAACTAACTAACTAACTAACTAACTAACTATCATCATTGTCAAAGACTCGACCGCATCCCCTCCGCCAGGAAGAGCAGTCAATCTTGAAGAGGCCAGGAGGTGATACGGTGCCCGAGGCAAGGGCAGGGGAGATGAGGTAATAGGAGATGGTTAACCATTCCCTCATGAGACACGCAGGCGTTGTTCAGAGAGTTAGCACTCTAATCACGATAGCATCACGCCTCGTGGTAGCCACGGAGAAGTTGAGTATCCACTCAACATACCACGTCTGCGATCAGCGTGCCATGTGAGGCAACACGCACCAAGGTCAAGGTCGATCCGCGTGGTGTGTGACCACGGGATGAAAGAACGGCAGACGGGAGGACAGGACTTGTAGTGTGCACCTCGTTAGAGTAGCGATAGGGGTTTTGTGTTTAACTAAATAGATAGAGAGTTAGCATAGGCGTTAGCAACTAGTGATAGATAATTTCTGTGGCTTTATGTTGTGTGTTTACTAGCGACTGTTACCTGCTTGTAGCGAGCCAACGGCAATAAAAATGTACCATTTATTTTCCTCGCACACGACTTGCAAGTTTCTTGTATGGTGTGGGAGAAGTATCCGATAGTGCCTGTCAGATGAGTTGTTGACAGGCAAGGATAATTGTGGTGTCAGAAGTGGAGCTTGAACGAAAGTTCAAGCTAATCCACTCAGCCACGGCTCTGGACTAGGATCTAATTTTTGTCAGTGACGGTAATCTGTGCAGACGAGAGCAATTTGCGAGCTAGAAATGTGCCTATCGTGACGAAATAGATTGTTTAATTGTGCTTATGAAATGTTTATTTAGTGAAATCATGTATTCTTCAAAGCTGTAAGTAGTAATATTCTTATTTTCTCATATTTATTTATGTATTTACCAATTCATTTATTTATAAGCACCAAACATGATTCATGGCGGAGCGATACACAGCCAGCCGACAATATCGATTTTTGAAAACTAAAAATAGCGCTGCGCACTGACGTAGAATGATTGACAAACAGTTGTCCTAGGTCATTAGCATACAGCAATCGAAAGTTTACAAAATCGCCAAGCGGCTGCTCGCCTGAATCTGTACTTTATATTATTTATTATTTGTTTATTTGAGTTGCTAAATGAATATATTTATTTATTTAAACATTATTATGTTATTTTTATTTATTTAAAAGCAGTTATTCATATTTTTGGTCCTACTTTCTCTTTGTTTACCGTCACGATGGAACTATTTTTGGCCAAGCAGATGAGACTTGGCTGCACAACACTTACAGAAATTAACTAGGTTAGTAACGAAAGGCAAATACTGTTAGAACGAAGACAGGACATTGACATTAAATTTAATTAATACATGTTCTAGTTGTTCGTGAGTCTGTCATTGTCAAAGTCATTGTCCTTAGTTGTCGGGTAAATCATATCGTGCAGTAGTAGTAAGCACTGCTGCCCTGCATATCAGAGGGCGAACAACAGCGTATACCGGTGTGCCAAATAAAGTGTCCTGATTCCGAAACGTGCCTCTATCCCAAAGTACCAAACAAGGTGATCTGTGTCAACGGAGCTCCGTTCCCTGATTCTCGGGAACATTAAGTTGAGTATACCTATATTTTTGGCATGCATTGTGATTAATAGTGCATCTCTTTTTCAGCTTGTGATACACTAGCATATTTTTGTGCTCTGATTTTCCAACATAGAAATTTTGTTCAGCATATAAACTGAAAATACAATTCATAGTCCTCAACGAGGAACAAATATAGAACATCATAGATAAATATTTGAATAAACAAATCAGTGTAAGGTCAACGCTAGCTAATTATTTAACAGCATGGCTACTTTATCAGATTTTATAAAAGCAGGTAAAGAATTACAATATACAGGAAAGGACTTAGAAGAATATGCTGATAAGAAATTTAAAGAAGCTGAGACAAGAAAAGAAAATGCTGAGAGAAACGAACGCGCACGAGAAAGACAACATCAGAAAGAATTAGCTGAGATTGCAAAACATAAAGAACTAGAAGTTAAACAACAACAGTTAGAACATGATAAATAGATTGCACAACTAGCTGAGATAACAAAACAAAAACAGCTAGAAGATGACTAAACAGATTAAACAACAACAGTTACAACAGGAGAGGGAATTAAAACAGAAACAGTTAGATCAAGAGAAAGAAATTAAACAAAGAGAATTAGATCTAAAGCAAAAAGAAATAGATGTTAAGGAAAAACAAATTCAAGTAGAATCAGAGACACAATTAAAGATGAAAGAAATGGATGTAGACTCACACGCAGAAATCTCTGCCACTAAATTAAGAAGTCAACAAGAGGAAAATAAGTTCAACAAATACAAAAATATTATCAAACCATATTGCAAAGAAGATTCCATATCAGCCTGGACAGAGAATGTAGAGTATCAATTTAAATATCACCAAGTTCCATTAGAGATGTGGGCTACGATTTATATGAAGAATCTGAGTGGAGAGCCCCTTAAAGTGATAGAATCTATACCAACTGAGCTCAGATCCAACTATCAATACATCCATGATAGGATTATGCAGCACTTTTTACTTGATGCCCCTGGGTATCAGGTTCAGTTCTCAAATCTAAAACCTAAACCTAGTGAAACTTTTATTGATTATGTTTCAAATGTGCAGAGTGTACTAAACAGGTGGCTTAAAGCAGCTAACATAGGAAAAGACTTTGATAGATTAAAAAACTTAATAGCTATGGATAAGGTTATATCCACTATACCTTCTCCTTTTGCTAAATTTTTGCAGCAGTCAGACATTGAGAACATCGAGCAGTTTGAGAAAAAAGGCTCAGCATATTTTTCTTCTAACAGAGATATTTTTAAGACTTCAAATGACTCTGAAATAGTTTCCTTTGTGAAAGACCAACCAAAAAACTATCAGAGTAACAGAAAACCCTTTCAGAAACACGACAACAAAGATAGGAAATTGTCAAAATGTATTTACTGTCAACTTTTGCATGACAATTATTCTATGTGTGACAAATCGCCAAATTATCCGGCGCATCTTGAAAATGTTATCAAGAAGCAGCAAAATAAAAGATCGGCATACAGGCGTGCCATCAAATGTTTTTTTTGTTCCTGCTATGGCCATTATTCTAATAAGTGCCTTGGCCGCCAACGTATGAAAGCTAACAATGCTATTTTGATTGATACCTCTTCTAGATAGTGGTAGTGAGAGCAGAGTGTGAAGTTGAAAATGTATTACCTTTCAGGGAGTCTGTAGATGTATGTTGTGTGAACGATGTATTAAGCTTTGACAATTGTGAACGATGTCACCAATTTCATGCCGACGCAAAATTAGAATGTGGACATACAGTACCATGCTCATCCGAGAGTGTGAATGCAGCACTAGCCTCCAGAGGCAATTTGGTGTTCCACAATGCAATGGTCAATGATAGACCATGCCAATGTTTGCTGGACAGCGGCAGCACCCTTATTGGTCTTCGGAAAGAACTAGTGAGTCCGGGTGATTATACAGGCGACACTGTCAAATGCCGAACCTTTTCGGGTAACATTGAGATTTACCCTTTGGCAAAAGCCCGTATTAATACTCCTTTTCTTTCGGGTACCTTTACTTGTGCAATACTTGACAACCCTTGTACTGATTTGATTTTGGGGTGCTTACCCCAACTCAAACATTGTACTAGCGATGAAATAGCTACATGGGAAAGATTAAATGTAGCTAATGTAACAGCTAGAACAGACACTGTAAAACATCAAGACACACTACAAGATAAGAGACAACTGTTGCTTTCTCCAACTGGCACAGACAATACAACCAGACAAAAATTTATAGAACAGCAGAAAGCTGATCCTAGTGTGTCTCCATATTTAAAATTATTGAAAGAAAGATCCAAAGTGACCAAAAATGCTTCATGGTTTTTTAGACCTAATAATGGCTTTCTTACTAGGTATTGTACAACTGATAACCATGAGACGGCACATGTGTCACCGTTCGTTGATCACCTTGCTTACGACAAAACCAGGGCCAAAATTCAGGCTCATTTTTGTGGGCCAGGTTTTTCCAATCAGATAAAATTATTGTGTCGTAATGTATTTTCTGGTAATGTCTGTCAACACTTAGTACATAAGGGTAGACATCCCACAGCTAAAGTACTACCTTCCACACTGGCTTCTAGACCTTTGAGAGGGAGGGTCAAATTTACCAATACACAAACAAGGGTGATTGAACAATTGATCGTAAACCAGTTCAAGACATACTTTTGTTACTTCCAGACAAACGAAATGGCAAGGACCATTCAAGGTGGTACGTAAGATTTCAAATGGTGACTATGAAATATCGATAAACAGACACTTAAAGATATTCCATGTCAACAGGTTGAATCTTTACTGCTCACGACAAGAGACAAGAGTAGAGACAGACGAACACAATGCATCCACACCTAATGATAAACGACAGACAGTACATAACGCAACTACACTAGTTAGCGAGACTGGCAAATCCGACGAGGGGCATACATTTAGTGAACTTACAGAATACACATGAATATATCAGAATACTGATGACTGGACAATACACTTACTGAAACTGAGACATGCCTTTGACAGAGTGCGACTCTTCGGTCTCACTGTCAAACCAAGCAAAGTGGAAATAGGCCTCAAAGAAATTTAATTTTTTCGATCATGTCATCTCACATCTCTTGGTGTCATCTGACAAGGCCATGTCAACTTAAAACTGACAATCATTACAAAAGTTATGAATCTGACCATGCCTACCACATAGAAGCAGGTCAGAAGCCTTTTGGGATTAGTAAATTACTTAGAAATTACAATTATATTTTCCAATGTCTTAAAAGCTTCTGTAAATGAAATGTCAAAGATGCATTATTAATTCTGCATTGTCAAAATTGAAATTCTTTTTATTAATATAATATCCCTCCGCTTGCCTAATCCTAGGCTCATTTATTATCTTAGGTCATATGCCAGCAGAATCTCCATCACTGCAGTACTAGGCCAATTTTATGATGGCATCTTCCATCCGATTTGCGACGTGAGCCGTAAGATCACACCTGCTGAGTCCAGATATTCCATATCAGAGTTGCAAGCCCTAAGCGTCATCTATGCGGTGAGAAAACTCCATCGATTTCTGGCGGGTGTGCACTTCATTGTCCAGACCGACAATTCTCCCATCACGGTCATCCAGAGTGGTGTGCATCGAAATGACCGGATATACAGGTGGTCTCTGATCCTTCAAAACTATACCTTTAGTATAGAACATATCAAGGGTAAGGACAACATTCTGGCTGATACCCTTAGTAGACCATCTGGGGTAGAAATACCTGAAATCCCACATATAAATGTAGAGTGATAGTTAGTACATGAATACATTATATTATTCTATGTAAAATAGGTTACATATACATCGACATTATGTGCTTAATCATGTACCAAGAACAGTGAACTATCATGTGTCCGTAGACATCAAGTGAAAAACTGTGCTGCAAAACGTAGATATCACCGTGTGAACTAGGACAGCTCATTACCAACCAAGCTCCATTCCGGTGTATCATTTGTGTAAAGCGCAGAAAACAGTGTCAGAACAGTGCTTAATTACAGACACGAAAAGACTGAGCTACGACACCAGCGAACTCTACACGTGCACTACCGATAGAACACTAGTATGACTGTGCAATGTATTTCAGATACCCAGGCAAAGTGTGTATATATATTATGCCTATAAAACCAATGTACAATCATGAAGGCAACAACTAACCTGAGGTAGCTGAATACCATGTATATAAACTTATTGTGATATGTAATATAATATGTTAAGATAGTGATAAAGTAGATGTAGGTTAGGAAATATAATAGTTCTCATTTATTTTAATAGTGCAGTTAGTACAGTAATTAACCCATTTACTTAGCTTAAAATTAAATTAGAATATTAATTTAGACATAAAAATAGCTAATTATAAGCTAAATTAAAAGTGTGATAGGAATAGCACCATTTAGGTTGTTATATTTCACTTAGCTTCATTTCAGTTCAGTTCATTCCACCTTAATGAAACCATACCATCTATCAAACATTACCAGTTATTATTATCATCATTTTACATCATAAGAGGATAAATAGATTAGATAAGTGAACATACATTATTTACACCATTTAAATTAAGAATATCACTCATATAATTTCTTTGTGCATTTCAAAACAGTATTTATAATAGGGTTAGAAAAGTACATAATTGGTGTTCATTTTATCCATGTAATTAAGGTACATAACTCACGTCACATTAATTACATTTAAATAGTTAGATTACATCCCTTAGATTAGATAAACATAAGAATTAATATAACTATATCATACAATTAACATGACAAAATTCAGTTAACACATTAAATACTTATTGATAGAATTAGTATTAGTATGTTAGAATGTAGAGTTTTATATTAGTGTAATATAGTGGATGATGAGACCAAGGGGACAAACCATCAACCCTTTCTCGTCCATGTAAATATATTGTAAATACATGATTCGTGCAGCGACTGTCGCAGAGTCATTGGGCTCAACTATCTCAAACTGAGCCAAACCTGTACAGTCTCACTCCAAGGTTTTTAATTATTCGTAAGGATTAGTGTGTAAGGATAAAAGATGTGTGACAGAATTAAGGGTGAAAGAAGTGTGACAGAAGTGTGAAAGTGAGAGCGAATGGAAAATAGACGGGAGAGAGTGAGATCAGTCAGCGGATTCTTCTGCTGCCTGGCGCGACTTTTAATATTTGTCTGTGTTAATGTTGGTTTTCGTTAGTGAGAATGTGTTAGTGTGAATGTGTGTCTGTAAGATAGTTTAGAACTTAGATTAGTGTATTTTGGGTTTCATAACAAGGGAATGTAGTCACGAATTAGTGTTATACACCTGTTTGTGGCCACATTTAACCAAATTATGACACTTAAAAAACTAACATACATACACATAGGAGATAGAAACATAGGGTAGAAGTTAGATTAGGAGATTAATTACATCCAAACACACAAACAACCAGAAAAACAAACATATAAATTACATACACTTTTTGTAGATCAAAGGGAGATAACTTCGGGTCAGGGGACATAATAGACAACGAAAAACTAACTTAACAGTGAAATAGGACTTTACACGCGGAAGCGAAGTAGGTAAAGCCTGTCGCACACACTCTTGTATAATGGTTGTTAAATATTATATGGGGGACATGAAGCAATTCATGTGTTGACCCTAAGAAAGTCAACTTTGTATGGGTAGTAAGTTAATTTACTATGTGAGGGCAGGTCTTATAAGACAACGGTCCGGTTCAGACATACCTCTAATAAATATAATATAGCATGTGAGAAGAGGGCTCACGCCAACCAGTCAAGTTTGTGGCGATTGCCAGTAGCCAAGTAAAGTTTTGCTACACTGTGACAATAGTCAGTAGAAGTCTATTAGAGTGCCCAAAGCCAGGTTATCTAGAGTCTTTGACAAAAAAAATTAAAGACATTAATTTTTTTTAGAAACCTCTTGCGTCACAACCAATGAGTGAAAGTTGATGACGCAACACAGGAGGGGTGGGTGTGTGTCAAAGACTCGACCGCATCCCCTCCGCCAGGAAGAGCAGTCAATCTTGAAGAGGCCAGGAGGTGATACGGTGCCCGAGGCAAGGGCAGGGGAGATGAGGTAATGGGAGATGGTTAACCATTCCCTCATGAGACACGCAGGCGTTGTTCAGAGAGTTAGCACTCTAATCACGATAGCATCACGCCTCGTGGTAGCCACGGAGAAGTTGAGTATCCACTCAACATACCACGTCTGCGATCAGCGTGCCATGTGAGGCAACACGCACCAAGGTCAAGGTCGATCCGCGTGGTGTGTGACCACGGGATGAAAGAACGGCAGACGGGAGGACAGGACTTGTAGTGTGCACTTCGTTAGAGTAGCGATAGGGGTTTTGTGTTTAACTAAATAGATAGAGAGTTAGCATAGGCGTTAGCAACTAGTGATAGATAATTTCTGTGGCTTTATGTTGTGTGTTTACTAGCGACTGTTACCTGCTTGTAGCGAGCCAACGGCAATAAAATGTACCATTTATTTTCCTCGCACACGACTTGCAAGTTTCTTGTATGGTGTGGGAGAAGTATCCGATAGTGCCTGTCAGATGAGTTGTTGACAATCATCATCATCAAGTGCCCTGCCGGCTGGCGTAGGCGTTCATTGCTCTCCATAGATCTCGGTCTTTGGTTTTCTTGATCAACTCTGCTGCTGATATTCCTCCATGCCACCGTCTCAATCCATCCAGCATCATTTCTCTCGGTCTGCCTCTGCTTCTCTTCCCCTCGATCTTTCAAGTTGTTACGATGTTCTGCAATGCCTCTCTTCTCATCACGTGACCGAAGAAAGATGTTTGTCTCTGTCTTATTGTTGTATATAATGTTCTAGTTTCCTTAGCCTGTTTCAGGCAGTCGTCATTAGTTACTCTGGCAGTCCAAGGAATTCACAACATTCGTCTCAGGAACCACATCTCTGTTGCTTCTAGTTTCTTCTTAATTTGTTCATTTACATTCCAAGATTCACTGCCATACAGCAAAACTGGTTCTACATAGCATGTCAGCACTCTCTTTCTTACATTCAGTGATAGTGACTTATTGCATAAGATACTCTTTATTTTCTGAAATGCGGCTTTTGCCTGCCCTATTCTGCTCCTAATCTCAGTTTTACATCTTTCATCTGATGTTATAAATGCCCCTAGGTATCTAAAATTATCCACTTGGTTAAGGATTTTCCCTTCTATTTCTTTGTCACATTTTGGTGTTACCATTTTCTTTGATATTACCATTGTTACTGATTTTCTTGATATTCAAGGAGAGTCCTTTCCTTGCACTCTCTGTTACTACAACGTCTAATAATTGTTGTAGGTCTGTTGAGTTATCCGCCACCAATACTGTGTCATCTGCATAGCGAATATTATTTATATTATAACTGACATATGCCTTGGTTCACTGACATTAAGGAGAGTGACCTTGCTAGTACATAAACAAGTGACCGGGCATGAGAAAGAATAGACGAAAGTTGGAGACAGTGAGTTAAAGGGTGTGAGGGGATTTTCAGCTTGCTAGTATGGATGGGGGAGAGAGACAGATGTTAGGCTGGGGGGTAGTGGTGTGTGAAGCCTGGGGAGGGGCTGCAAGAAGGGTTAAAAAGACAGTGAAAAACATTGACGTGGGGTAGTTGAGGCTGAGACCGACTGAGTCCATTCGTTTCTTTTGGACAGTTGATGTTTTGACTCCGAACTGGTCGGGAGTCTAAGGAGAGAAGCGGAGTTAGATAGATGTCTCCGACCTGTGTTGTTCTCCTAGTTTTTTGAATGGATGCCTAAACCCAGAGTGGGTTGGATAGTTAGTGGAGGCCTAGACCCAGTGTGTGGGTTGTATTGTGTGAGGTCCAACCGTGGATATGAGCTGGATAACTGTCTCGTAAATTGGAGATTAAGAAGGCCGTGAGAAGGCAGTGATGTGTGCTGGTTAAGTTGTGAGGAGGATATATATATTCTGTGGCTTATATTGTTTTCTGGATATAGAAGATGTTACGTGTTTTCGTGTTCCTTCTGCACTAAAAGATTATGTGCGCCAACTCAATCTTGTTCACTGACTAGTGGATGTGTACTGCGGGGGTGAGTTATATTGTGAGACAGGTGGCTAGCTCAACGTACACTCCGTAGTGACATACAAGGAGCATTGTAACCTAGACAACGACCATCTCACTCGGTTCTCATTAAGAACATCGTGAGAATAACCTCCAACTAGTATTCCTGGCATCTCTTTGATCTCTCTCATTATTACTTGGCTATACAGGGAGAAAAGATCTGGTGACAAGACTGAGTGGCAGATTATGCTACGCTTGTTTTATATAAGTCTATTCTAGGTTTAGGGACGTGAAGTAGTCAACTATACAAACTAATTATACAAACACATATTGATTATTGCTCCACAATCTGGGATGGATGCTCAAAGTCAATAACAAGACGCTTTTATTCACTCCAGAAAAGGACACTACGTTTAATTAATGGTGAAAATTTTACAGACAATTCTAACCTACAAAAACGTCTTCGGTTACTTCCACTCTACAAACGCCTACATTTTAATAAGGCTAAGTCACAAAATCCCATTTCAAAATGCTCCAAGCTACCTTTGGCCATTGTTTAAATATAACGCAAGACACAGCGATCGACTAAATGACTAATTGACTACTTCACGTCCCTAAACCTAGGATAGACTTATATAAAACAAGCGTAGCATACTCTGCCACTCAGTTGTGGAACAATCTTCCACAAGAAATCAAAGACACCTCTAGTCATTATACATACATTCGCAACCTGTTTGAACACTACCTCAGTACAGACAACATGCATGCCACGCATCTACTGGGGGTTTCATGCATATTTCTTGAGTGGCTCGTCTTTGAAGATAGCAAAGCAGAATCACAAAAGCACAAAGGAAGTCAAGTAACTCCAGCCTTCACATTACTTTATTACATACGATTGTATCAGTAGACACTACCACCAGTTCCCATGTTGCCGGGGGGAGGGTGGGGGGGCAGGTGGTTCACAATAATTGTTAATATTATAAATTCAGTCTCTGATTACAGCTCGACAATTTTCAGGTGACACAATCGTTACTGCAGACTGTCATTCATTGTGACCTCATAATACTGTATATCTACAGACTACTCACTTGCATAACTTCTTGATAGCTGGCGAACAACGGCATTGAGTTAGCGTGCTATGTTCAGCTCCGAACATTTCTCGTGCAGTGCAAGCTTGACACCAACATTTGTCGCAGGTTCTTGTTGTACGATCGATGGCCATAGGCTCAAATAACTCTGCGCTTTCATAAGCCATTACACAATCTCCTAGCCATAATAACAAGTTAATAAAACTTTCACACTTACGACCTAAAACTTAGTGCTATTCATCATCATCATGTGCTCCGATCTGCCTTTACACGCTTTATCAGAGCATGTATGTTAATTGTCATAGCGTGAATTGTTCTCACTTTTCCCTTTGTAAGTCTTTTACTGTAAGCCTTCTATTAACCATTAAGCTTGATGCTATAAACCATATATTGCCACATGGCAATTCCCCCATAAACAAAAACAAAAAAGACAATAATAATGGTATATGATCTCAAATGACAACTAGCCAGAAAACATTCCCATATGTATGGCACGTTACATCTTCCTTAGGTATTTATAATGCCCATGTTAAACATTGCCCCTGATAGTCATTTGTTATTGATTATTTTTCATGCGTTTTAATGCTTATTGTTTTTTTGTTGTCAAAAATTTGCTTCATACGTGATGTTGAATGAAAGAATGTAAGAGAGGAAATAGAGAAGAAGGGCAGAATGTCAGACGGGCCTGCGTGCCCAATTCTTAACTCTTTGAAAATAAAGATTTTCGTTTGTTCGTTCGTTCGTTCTTATCAATGCTTGTATCAATCACATGTTTGTATCGTAGTAGAGTCCGACCCTGAGATCTCCTACCCGTCTGTAATTCACCAAAAATTATGTCCTTTGGTATTCTACCATCATCCATCCTCCTAACGTGTCCTATCCATCTAAGTCTACGAAGACTGAGCATGGAACACACTGTCACATAACCTGATCTTTCCAATACTTCAGTATTTGTGATTTTGACTTGCCACTTAATACCAAGTATTCTTCGCAGACACCGCATATGAAAGCTGTTTAAACGTTTCTCTTGGTGTGAGTAAGTTGTCCAGGTTTCACTGTCATAAAGTAAAGTACTAAGGACACAGGCTTGGTAGACGAGGACTTTTGTTTTGACAGTAAGCTTCCTGTTCTCCCAAACTCTTTTTGCTAACATGTTCATTGTTGTTGTTGCCTTACCAATCCTGATGTTGATTTCCTGATCTATGGATAATGTGCTATTTATTTCTCATCCTATATATGAAAATGGTCTACTATCTCCAGTTCGGCGTCTGCAACATGTCATGTGTCATCAATTTCTTTTTTTGTAATTCTATGTGTAGGTGGAATGATTTATTTTGACGTCTGTTGGATGAAGCGACTGCAAGAACTATAGGGGTATTTCACTTCTGTGTACTGTTGGGAAAGAATTTGCCAGAATTTTTCTGCGCAGACTTCAAGTCCTAGGAGATCAAGTCTACCCCGAATCACAGTGCGGCTTCCGACAGAACCGGTCTGCCATTGATATGATATTCTCATTGCGACAAAGGCTAGAAAAATGCCGGGAACAAAATCAACCACTGTTTATTGCCTTCATCGACCTCACAAATATATTTTATTTGGTCAGTCGCGAGGGTCTGTTCAAGGCACTAAAGAAGATTGGCTGCCCACCAACTCATCTGCCCATTGTGGAATCGTTCCACATAGGCATGAATGGTATAATCAAGTTTGATGGGGCAATTGATATAGTTAATGGATGGACGGAGTATCTAGAAGAGTTGTATGATGATAGGAGACTGGATGTAAACATTCAAAACAATGGATTGGGTCCAACAGTACATGCACTGGACGATGAAGATGCACTACATCACATGAATAAAGAAAATACGCCCGTCCATACAACATTACATTGGAGGAAGTTGAGGCTCTAGGTAATTTTGGAATCGAAATATTGACACAATTCCTACATGACATCTACAATAGTGGATGCATTCCTAGTGATCTATTAAAATCCATTGTTATAGCTCAGCCAAACAAACCAGGCGCTTTAGATTGCGAAGAGCATTGCACAATAAGTCTTGTGAGGCACATAAAAAAGCTGTAACTGAGAATAATTATGACAAGAATAGAATAAGAAACAAGATTACACCAAAAAGAAAAAAAAAAAAACCTTGACCGTCTTGTGTCATGGCACAGAAGAGAGTCGCGAGGCAATTCGCGAGGGGGCATAATCGCCCACGCAAGCCGGCAAGGCTCTGGATAATGATAATGATATTGTGATAAAAAATCCTACCTCGGAACAAGAACAACTGGAGATTTCCAATACTCAGAAGCGTCTCCCCTCGCCGAATATTTCTACACATTATCTTCCTAATGCTCTCTAAGGAAGGGACCCATCCCGTCATGACTCCAGACGTCTTTCTCCTGCAGTAAGTTTGCACTCTGCTTCCAGTTTCGAGACGTTGGAATAGATTTTCCACTTATCCCACACTTGACTTTCTGAGACAGTAAAGGTTTCCGGTTTTTAAATAATAGACTTGATTTCTGCTTCTGTGAGAGACAAGTTAGACCTCGCCTTGCATACAGGGACATGGACCATCTTTACCGCTACGAAGGTTGGCTACTGAAGTCATACCGACAAATTGACGGAGTGACCATGGTGAGTCCTCTTGGTCCTATTTCAGCGGACATCTGCATGGCACATTTAGAAGAAAAGAGGTCCTCGGATATTAAATAATTGGTCTTCTACAGTAGCTATGTGGACGATATAATAATCATCACCACAGATGAGCTACAAGCAATATTGTTCCAGGCCATAATGAACCAGACGCATAAGAACATATCTCTGTCTATGGGACAGAATACAAAGAAGAGTTACCGCTTCTAGATATTCTGAAAAGACGGAGAGCAGACGGCACAATTCAAAGATCGGTGTACCGCAAAGAAACATGGACTGGCCAATACTTAAATTCCCACAGCATCGCATCCGTCCAGTACAAACCCGGCTTAGTACGGACTGTCATGGACAGAAAAGAATTAACAGGACATAAGTCAGTAGAGTCGTAGCCACACAATACAACCTGCAAGACAGTAACAGTAAGGGTTAACAATTATTAACACTAGAGCTCACCGGTTCACGGGAAATGTTGGGGTCAGAGGCAACAACCTCAGCGAAAAGGCTAGCGAGACTTGTCATTCGGGCGCGGACATCTTAAGGAACAGACACCTAGAGACATCACTAATATTTGTATACAAGGTGTCTACACGATTATTGAAGAGTTTGCAACATCAAGAACTTAGACTTTAAACTTAGACTTTAAACTTTAACAACATCAAGAATTCACACAACGATCAGTTCATCCTAACAGTCAACGTTACACAGTAAGTCTTTTCCTATACGGTTTAAGGCAATGAATGAATCACCAAAAACGAGAAGTATATTGTGAGCTTTACTAGAACGCGATTACAAGAAACAAAATGGACGTTGCGGCTGAAACCATCGTCGGCACAGAACAAAACAAGACAAACAGACACACAAATACACGAAAAACACTACATGAAAATACAAAGGTTACTTATCTGAATCCTGTTTGGTCGAATGCGCCTTAAGAGCTTACCGTTTGATGTGAATGGAAAGAACCAGATGTATGGATTAAACGGGAGAATGGGCAACAGGAATTGGCTTAGCCGCCTGGTGTGAGGGATGGCGACGCCCATGTGAGCGAATGGTGAAAAGCGGATTAGCAGTGAACTATAGGCGGTTCTGTGGCGAAGGTGTAGTAAACACTCCCGCATACCTCCTAAGAACACAGCGGTAGGCGCTTGGAATGCTAGTCCGCCCTGCATTGGTTTGCATAGAATGACATGAGTGCCGGT
>JACEFZ010000976.1:0-30634 GCA_014155875.1 Cepaea nemoralis
TACGTGTGAAAAGTGCAGATTAAGGAACATGAAAACAATAAAGTCTCCATTACAAGACACAGATATTCCTCAGTTCCCAATGCAAAAGATTAGTTTAGATATATCGGGTCCACACCCCAGACATTGTCAGGAATGTGTATTTAATTCATATAGTGGACGTCTACAGTCTTTGGCCGGAAGGTTTATGCAATTCCAGATAAGAGCGCGGATACTGTCATAATATTTTTTACAGGAGGTTCGTACCAAGGTTAGTTGCCCACAAAGTATACTTACAGATAATGTAGAGAGTTTGTAAATAAAAAATTCGAAAAAGTTATTAAAAGTATTTAAACATAAAGACATATAAAGACCTCATTTTATAGACATTCTTCAAATGCTAAAAACGAGCGTCAACATCGGACGTTATACGACATTGTAGCAAAGATTATTGATGAACATGAAAAAGATTGGGATCTATTTTAGGGACCTGCTCTTAGCGCTATTCGTACAAATCAAAATGAGAGCACGGTTTTTCGGCCATTTTATTTAATACACGGAGAGAACCAATATTACCTATAGATAATTTATTAAACCTAGACGGAAATATAGTGGGTGAAAGATTTCAAGAGGACCATAATACAAGAAATGCATAAAGCACATGTGAGTTAAGGAATAATATAATTAAAGCTAGGGAAAGACAGAAACAGTACAAAAATGTAAATACAAAATTACAGGAGTTTAAGGTAGGTGATAGAGTTTATTACAAGAAGCATAGAAGAAACTCTAAGTTTGATGCTCGTTGGATTCCAGGTTATTACGTTTTGGAAAAACTAGGTAATGTATCGTATATTATAAAGAACCAGGTCACAGCACATATAGCAAGGGCACACGTTGAACACTTAAGAAGAGATGAAGATGAGATAGAAAATAATAATTATAATAATAATTATTATTCGGATGCGAAATTTTTGGATGAACAGGTTGTTAGAGGAGCTACAGTAACCCCAGATCTTAGAGGAGCTACAGTAACCCAGATCTTAGAAAAGAACCAGAACAAAATCAGTTGCTAGCAAATCCAAGTTACGAAGATACTCAAGAACAGACAATTCCGAAAACAATGGAAGAAGAAAAGGTGAATGAAACTCATTATGATAGTATGGAAGAAGAAATGGGTGCTCCATTTAAAAATACTAGACAAGCAACGAAAAGAAGATTGGACAATCAAAGAGATAAAGAAGTGAAAAGACAGTGGAGAATTAGAGATTGTTCAACAAGCGGAGAAGATATACCTCTACTGGAAAGATCCTTAAGAAAGAGTGATCGACAAATTAGGTGGGATGTTGAACGGAAGAGATTAGCGGCAGCTAAAGAGAGACATACAGACGAAGAAGAAGAAATGGATGAAAAGTCAGAGTCAAGTAGTAGTATGGAGGAAACTAGTAGGTTGTACGAAGAAGAGGATATTGATGTAGAGTTAGCACTTATTCAGAGAAACTTGGAGTTGTTGAGGAAGTGGAAACGTAAGAGATAGATAAATTGAAAGTACTGCAGATAGCAAGTTATAACAGGATTTAGAACTGTAAGTGATGCTTGAAGAAGTAACGCCGGTGGAAGGGAAAATGTGGTCTTGAGGTATTGGTACAATGGGTGAATGTACTTTTTATTGCTGCTAAAAAATGCCGTGTTTAACGATAAGGATTAAAAATTTATTAGTGATGAGGGCTCAAAATAAAATAATAGACAGCCAGTTTTTACATTGGGGCAATATTTTGGATTAGTGGCCACATTACAATAAAAAAAAAAAAAAGGGATTCAACATGTAGTTTACAGTGCTTACTTAAGAGGATTTTTTGGGATGTTATGTTATGAGGGGAGAAGGTATAGTAAATGTTGATTACTGATTACTGAATTGTTTCTTTTGGGTCTGTAGTTAACAGATATACAGATGGAATTTTTAAATTCTTCTCGGTCATAAAAAAAATTTTTGAGAGACCAATGTTGGGGGGCCACTAAAACGTAGTAATATTAAGAGATTTTAAAATTTTGTTTTGAGTCATGAGTCTATATGATATATGGCTTTTTTTTTTTGGTTTGGGTTTTAGGGAGGGGTAATTTTAATCCCCTTTTTGTTTCTTGATTTGATCTTGAAAAAATGATTGTTAATGTTTGATTAATTGATTTAGAATAGGGTGATTGTGTTCCTAGCAGTTGAGTTGATAAAGACTATTGGTCCGTAAAAGTGTCCAATAGTGATAGTTAGAATAGAATATTTTATTCTGATTTGATTAACATACATGTTATGTCATTTGAATGTGTTTTTTTTCTTCTAGATAAATTTGGAGGTGTGTTCATTTTATTTCGATTACAATGAATGGTTTAGTATATTGAGTGACGTGGTTATAAAATTAGGTGTCAGGTCTTAGTCAGATATGACTGAGCTACCGTATAACAGTAGACGGTACTACCTGGTTTCTGTTAGCGCCTGAACGTTGGGCGGCGCTTACCAAACCCGACACCCCACATTGTGCCAACGGCTTCGGGCGGAAGAGCGCAATTGGGAGGGTACAAGCCTTACCCTGGTGCGAGGAAATGCAAGCTAAAGACAAAATTGTCATGGCAGGGCAGACCAGGCCCTAAGCCTTGGTTGGCGACTGGTCTAGGATCGAAGCTCCGACAGGCGGACAGTTAGAGCATTGCTTTGCTGATCCGGCAGCTTCTGCAGCTTGTCTTGTTCCAGATGTAGGGGTGTTACCTTTCCTCTGGAGTAAACTAGGCAGGCCGAGAGAGGGATCATGCTGCATGGGCAACACATGATCTCTATATTTTAGCCCAGGCTTTGTGCTATGGAGAGGCAATAACTCCATCCCTGGTCTTAACTGGTCTCGGAATCAAAGCGAGAGGCAACTGTTACGGGTTATAAGTCCTTGTCAGTTGGCGTAGACATGGGGCGCCACGCGTTGCCTCTGACGGTGGGAGACACCTATAGGTGTCACTGATCAGCTACCGCCCGCCTCAAGCTGGGCAGCCCCCAGCCAATTGGGTGCTGATCCGCCACAGCCTGCCTGCTTCAATGGGTGCTTGGGGCTAGGACAAAATCTGAATCGCAGGCTGTAAAACCAATGCACCAGGTACAAACAAAAATAAAAATAGAAACCTCAAGCTACGGCTTGCAACCTGGAACGTGAGAACCATGTGTCCAGGATTTTCCACTGACTTGACCAATATTGACGATGTGAGAAAAACGGCTGTGATTGATGCCGAACTCAATCGTCTAAACATTGATATTGCTGGCCTGCAGGAGACTCGCCTCGCTGAGGAAGGGTCACTCAGGGAAAACAACTACACCTTTTTCTGGAAGGGTAGAGGGCAGGCAGAAAAAAGGCAACACGGTGTGGGCTTTGCAGTGAAGAATTCGCTACTGGGAATGATTGAAATTCCAGCAGGAGGAAATGAAAGACTATTATCCCTGCGCTTGGCAACCTCTTGTGGGTTTGCCACCATTATTACTGCATATGCACCGACACTCGATTCCTCTGATGATGTGAAGGATTCGTTCTATGAGGAGTTAGACTCCGTGATCAAGGCAGTTCCAAAATCTGACTACATTTATATGCTCGGTGATTTCAATGCTCGTGTGGGCAAGGACTCGAGTTCATGGCCAGTGTGCCTTGGAAAATACAACATCGGTCGCATGAATGAAAATGGGCAAAGGCTGCTGGAGCATTGCACCAGTAATGACCTATGTATTACAAACTCCTTTTTTAAAACAAAAGAGATGCATAAGGTCACATGGAAACATCCAAGATCCGGCCATTGGCACCAGCTGGACTTCATCATCACACGGAGACAACATCTGAACCATATATCATTGACTCGTAGTTACCACAGTGCTGACTGTGATACGGATCATTCTTTGGTTGTTGCAAGGGTTAGACTGAGACCAAAGAGAATCTACACAGCTAAACACAAATCTAGCCTCAGGATTAATATTATTAACACTCATGATCCTGAAAAGTGCTTTCAGTTTCAACAGCAACTTGAAGACGCTTTCACTGATACACCAGAAAATTGTACAGTAAATGAAAAGTGGGGTCAAATTAAGGAAACTCTTTATAAAACTGCCGTAGGGGTTTACGGCACTGTGGATCATAAGAGGCAGGACTGGTTTGCGGCCAACAGCGAGACTCTGCAGCCCTTGATTGATAAGAAGAAGAAAGCTCTCTTAAGAAACAAGGAAAGACCAACGCGTAACACTCTGAGTGAGCTTAGGCAAGCTAGGAAGGATGTGCAAAAGGCTGCCAGGCAGTGTGCAAATGATTATTGGATCAAGTTATGTGAGTCCATTCAAATCGCAAGTGATAAGGGAGACATAAGAAGCATGTATGAAGGAATAAAGAAAGCCTGCGGTCCAGTGATCAAAAGAAGTGCACCATTGAAAACCTTGACTGGAGAAATCATCACTGATAAGAAACAGCAGATGGACAGATGGGTAGAGCACTATTTGGAGCTTTACTCAAGTGAGACCAAACTAGCGGATGATGCCCTCAACGCCATAGAGGCTCTACCAACTCTTGACCACCTGGACACACTTCCCACCATAACAGAAGTTAAGTGTGCTATAAATGAACTTGCATCTGGCAAGGCTCCAGGTAAGGATGGGATTCCAATAGAGGTTATCAGGAGTGGGCAAGACACACTCACTATACAGATCCACCAGCTAATAGAGCTATGCTGGCGTGAAGGACAAGTCCCACAGGATTTCAAAGATTCAAGCATCATAACACTGTACAAGAACAAGGGCGATCGGAGCGACTGCAACAACTATAGGGGTATCTCACTTCTGTGTATTGTTGGAAAAGTATTTGCCAGAATTGTTCTGCGCAGACTTCAAGTCCTAGGAGATCAAGTCTACCCCGAATCACAGTGTGGCTTTCGACAGAACCGGTCTACCACTGATATGATATTCTCATTGCGACAAATGCAAGAAAAATGCCGTGAACAGAATCAACCACTGTTTATTGCCTTCATCGACCTCACAAAGGCATTTGATTTGGTCAGTCGTGAGGGTCTGTTCAAGGCACTAAAGAAGATTGGCTGCCCACCAACTCTTCTGTCCATTGTGGAATCGTTCCACACAGGCATGAAGGGTATAATCAAGTTTGATGGTGCAACTTCTGAAGAATTTGAAATCAAGAGTGGAGTTAAGCAAGGTTGTGTACTAGCTCCCACCCTCTTTGGAATATACTTTTCACTTCTACTGAAATATGCATTTCATGATCAGGATGGTGGTATATACATTCACTCACGCTCAGATGGCGGCCTCTACAATGCTCAGAGATTGAAGGCTAAGACCAAAATTAGGAGGGTACTGATCAGAGAGTTGCTTTTTGCAGATGATGCTGCAGTTACGACCCACTCTGAGGAAGAATTGCAATGTCTACTATCTGCATTCTCCAATGCTTGTTCTGAATTTGGTTTAACAATTAGCAAAAAGAAGACACAGATTATGTCACAAGGTGCACATGGGGTACCATCAATCTTTATTGACGACGCCGAACTAGAGATAGTAGACCATTTTACATATCTAGGATCAGTGGTAAATAGCAAATTATCCCTAGATCAGGAAATCAACATCCGGATTGGTAAGGCAGCAACAACAATGAACAGGTTAAGAAAAAGAGTCTGGGAGAACAGGAAGCTTACTGCCAAAACAAAAGTCCTTGTCTATCAAGCCTGTGTCCTTAGTACTCTTCTCTATGGCAGTGAAACCTGGACAACTTACTCACACCAAGAGAACAACTTAAACAGCTTTCATATGCGGTGTCTGCGAAGAATTCTTGGTATTAAGTGGCAAGACAAAATCACAAATACTGAAGTATTGGAAAGATCAGGTTGTGTGACAGTTTATTCCATGCTCAGTCTTCGTAGACTTAGATGGATAGGACATCTTAGGAGGATGGATGATGGTAGAATACCAAAGGATATCTTTTTTGGTGAATTACAGATGGGTAAGAGATCTCAGGGTCGGCCTCTACTACGATACAAAGATGTGTGTAAGCGGGACATGATTGATACAGGCATTGATAATGCACATTGGGAGCAAGTCGCCGCTGAACGTGTTGCATGGAGGGCAAATATCAGAAATGGAATAAAGTCAAAGGAGAAAATTATTGCAGAAAAGTCACACACCAAGCGTTTGAGACGTAAGATGGTGCATGATGGTGGAAATGACCACGTGTTCACATGCACCCACTGTGAACGGAAATTTACAGCGCAAATTGGCCTTATCAGTCACACTCGCTACCGCCATAGTTAAAAGTTATTATGCCTTTTTAAAGCACAAACTATCGTCTGTCAAGACGGCAAGGTGCCAATGAAATGAAATGAAATGGTTATAAAATTAGTTAAGTAAGTTTAAGTTTCAAATGAATGAGGTTTTGCTAAAGGTTTTTCGTTCAGAAAAGAGTTGATAAAAACTAATTTGTCCACTGATATAAGGTAGGGGGAAACTTAAGAGTAAATAGTTAAGGAATGCTACGCATTCAGTAACTAGTGGGAAACCATAGTTGGTGAACGTGTGTACACGAATGGATAGACGTATCCAGGGCCTGCACACACGTCACTGTATTTATAAAATAGCAGGATGGGATGTACGGGGGCAAGATATAGGTGCTGTGAAATACCAGCTTTAATTATATTAAAGGTGTTCATAAAATATGAACATGGGCTCATGGTAAAAGGTGAGATAACGAAAGTGGAACAGAATTGTGGTTGGCAATGTCAATGTGAAATATAGAAGGTTTATGAAAACTTATGCTAAATTGTTTTATAACGAACAATGATATATTTCTTAAGGTGTTTTGAAAATATTATTTTACAAAATTTTTTTATTGGCAAGGGAGGTAAAGGGTGAGTGTCTTAAATGTACATTTACTGTATGTCCATGTGGTCATGTCGTGTATTCATTCTTTAGGTTTCTTACTAGGTGCGCACCGTTTCTTTGCTTTTTCTAACTACATTGTTTTTGTACGTCCTGGAGTTTGAAAGAATGAGAAATGGTATAAGGTCAAAAGTTTCGATAAAGAATTTATGAGCCGTTCTTATAATATGTATATTTGATACAGGAAACTGGATGAGCCAAGAAAGAACCAGAATAGTAAAGAATGAGAAATTTTATAAGTTCAAAAGTTTCGATAAAGAATTTATGAGCCGTTCTTATAATATGTATATTTGATACAGGAAACAAGAAAGAACCAGAAATGAAGAATTATGTAGTAGATAACTATATAATGTTGGGGAAATAAAAAGGAAAGAAGGACTGTTTGGATTAACAGGGTTACCATAAGTGGTATTATATAAATAAAAGTCGAAGAAGAAGTATATGGGGGGATTATTAGCAGACCATATCACTGGGAGAAGAGTAAAAGATATATTATTTACTCAAACTTGATTTTAGTGAAGATTAGAAGACAAAGAGGGAATGGAGTATGGGGATTTGGAGTAAAGATTTTTCCTTTATAAGGAAAATTCTTTATTAAACATGGGGAGGTGTAACAGTAAGGGAGGAGTTCTGGGGTATTATTAGGATCTAGTGGGAAACACAGATACAGCACGATTGAGCATTGAGACTGAAAGGGGTGAGAGATGCTCAATCGTGACGTATTGTGTTGGCAAGGGCAGTTAACATCTAGCCTTCGATGTGAGTGGAATCGAGCATCAACGCTTGGTCATCAAGAACTAATAAAGTTTATATTATCAACTGAAACCACGTCTTGCGAGTCTCTGTACGTTGTTACACGACCTACCACCAACCAGACCGACCGATCAACCTACATACTGTCTAAATGACCGACTGACCAACCGATCTATCACGAACCAGACCGACCGATCAACCTATATACTGTCTAAATGACCGACTGACCAACCAACAGACCAACAACTGGACCACCCTAACAACTGACCAACCGGCCAACTGACGATGCGACTGACTGACAAAAGGTCGTCTGACCAACCAACCGACCGACCTATCAATCAACAGACCGGCTGATTGACCAACCGACCGACCAATCAATCAACAGACCGGCTGACCAACCAACCAACCGAACTATCAATCAACAGAGTGGCTGACTAACCAACCGACCGACCTATCAATCAACAGACTGGCTGATTGACCAACCGACCAACCTATCAATCAACAGACTGGCTGACTGACCAACCGACCGACCAATCAATCAACAGACTGGCTGACCAATCAACCGACCGACCAATCAATCAACAGACCGGCTGACCAACCAATCGACCGACCAATCAATCAACAGAGTGGCTGACCAACCAACCGACCGACCAATCAATCAACAGACCGGCTGACCAATCAACCGACCAACCTATCAATCAACAGACCGGCTGACCAATCAACCGACCGACCAATCAATCAACAGACCGGCTGACCAACCAACCGACCGACCAACCAATCAACAGACCGGCTGACCAACCAACCAACCGAACTATCAATCAACAGAGTGGCTGACTGACCAACCGACCGACCGATCAATCAACAGAGTGGCTGACTGACCAACCGACCGACCAATCAATCAACAGACTGGCTGACTGACCAACCGACCGACCGATCAATCAACAGACCGGCTGACTGATCAACTGACCGGCCGATCAACCAACAGACCTGCTGACTGATCAACTGACCGACCGATCAACCAACAGACCTGCTGTCTGATCAACCGACCGAGTCACTAACCGACTGACTGACCAACCGACGAACCACCAATCGAACCGACCGACGAACCGACCTACTGATTAACAGACTGACTGAGGAACCGTCCGACGAACAACCCGACCGACTGACCAATTAACCGAACGACTGACTGACCAATTCACCTTCAGACAAACCGACCGATTAACCAATCGACCAACCAGCAACCAGACCGACCGACCAACCGACCAACTAACATCAGGACCAACTGACCAACCGACCGACTGACCAACCGAGCGACTGACCAACCCACCGAATGACCAACCGACCAACTGACCAAGCGACCAACTGACCAACCGACCAACAAACAACAGGACCAATCGACCAACCGACCAACTGACCAACCGACCAACTGACCAAACCGACCAACTGATCAATCAACTGACGACTGGCTGACCAACCTACCAATTGATCAACCGACCAACTGACCAACTGACCGACTGACCAATCAACCGAAAATCCGACTGACCAATCTGCAGATGTGCATACTTATATTTTGTGTTCAGAGTTTGTCTGCCTCATTCTAACCAACGCTGAGAGGCGTGTGTTCCACAGGTTCATGTCTCATGGTAATGATCTTGTCTCTCTACTCCCACCCAGGCTGCTGCTGAGAGCGCGCAAGGAAGTACTCACCAAGAAGTACGACCCCCATGGAAAGATGAGAAGCCTGGGCTTGTCCATGAACCCGCCCCTGCCGCCCACCTTCTGTCTGCTGGAGGACGCCCTGCTGTCTGACGTGGGGGAGGACAACGTGGCCTATGACGTCAGTCGCAGTCCCTCCACACAACAAGGCTGGCGAGGGCGACCACTTTATCACACTTACCACGACAGCGGCATTTCTGCTGGGCTCTCACCGAGCCAAGAACACGAGCCTCGTCACGGCCTCGCCTACAGGACGTGTCCGGACTCCGGGGTTTCGGAGCTTAGTCTCGCCCAGCTGACCTCAGCCACCTACCACGTGACTAGAGGCAACTGCCACGTGGAGGAGGTGCCCCAGCGGCAGCCACAGCTTCAACATGTGTATGAAGACCACGATCAGATAGACACGCTTCAACAACAGCAATACCAGCAACAGTCACCTCATGTCGCGCCACACCAATGTCGTGTGCAGGCATCAGTACATCTGAAGGGCGGAGTTAGTTGCAGCAGAAACTGGAATGATTCCATGGAACTTCAGAACTACGACTGTCCTCAGACTCACACAACCACCACCCAACTGGGCGAGTACAACCTGAGACACAACAACATACACACACCAGCAATCCCTACTTCGTGCACACCCCGAGGATCCATGCTGTCGTTCTACCACGACGAGACAGAGGGAGACAGCTACCCACACAGTGGTCAGCTCGCACTCTGCTCCGACCCCGGCCAGACGCTGGATGTTTGCCGTGACAACGAGGGCAGTACTGTGTGCACTGAGCATCATATATCCCTGGACAGGGTTATGATGGTGTCACCATCTGTACATTCTTACCTGAAGCAACCACTAACTCCAGACTCCACTAGTCGTCTGTATGATCTACCTTTGCCACCACCACCATCATCATTATCATCATCTACAACAGTAACGGCAGCAATTTCCCTGAAACAGTTCTACAGAGACAGTGGCGTCGTGGACATTGGCCAGGCCAGCTTCCCGGGCAATGAGAGGCCAGACTCGCAAGCGTCTCAGTCTTCGACCACAGACTCCGAGGACTCGGGCTTCCGGAGCTCTTACTGCGCCGCTCACCGCAAAGCTGTCCTCAGCAAACAAGAACATCCATTGCTGAAGCCGCTGCGAAAAACTAGAAGAAACAAGAACCACAGCAGATCTTCCAGAAGAACAGCTGCCAACTCACAGAACGATCCAGGGGGTATGCATAAACCTTATATGACCCGCAGTCCCAAACACCAGGAACGAAACATTCACAATTTATCTGTGATACAACAGTCCTTGACAGGCCTGGATGTGATGCCCAGGTCGCTGACCGCCAGCCAACCACGCACACATATCACCACTAGTCTTACCAATGAAGGAGGCTACTGCGCAACCACATGGCAGCAGCACGAAGCAGGACTAGCTGTCCGCGACCACTCGCCGACCAACTCCCAGCATTCCACAACGACCAATTCCCAGCATTCCACAACGACCAACTCTGAGCATTCTCCAACGACCAACTCCCAGCATTCTCCGAGCAGGAACATCTGGGCCCGGCAGTCAACCAACGACACCGAGGTCTCCGTCAGACAGACCATCGACCTCACGGACATTAGCAGGCATCTCGGCCGTAAGTGCCTGCCGGGAGTGACCACCTACAGCCGACCTGGGACACACGTACTGGACGAGGCCGGGGTCCTGGAGCAGGATCGTCATGGGGGTCCACCTGGCACTGCTCGCCAGGGAGGGGCAGATCGGAACCTAAACAGTTACGGCTACTCTGTTGTTTGAGGTCACTAGCCCGGGCACTCTGTCCAGGGCCTACATCAAGAGTTGATGGTTGGACAACTACGTTGGTGATCATTGGGAAGCTGACTATAATGAGCAGCACATGATAGAACCCCCAACATCTCACAACACGAACAGATGAGTGGCCATCTCGCTGTTGAGCGACCAGTTATGTTCCGTTGTTTCCTGGGATCGTTCTCCTGGCCTGTGGATGTTTGTGTCCTGGCCTGTGGATGTTTGTGTCCTGGCCTGTGGATGTTTGTGTCCTGGCCTGTGGATGTTTGTGTCCTGGCCTGTGGATGTTTGTGTCCTGGCCTGTGGATGTTTGTGTCCTGGCCAGGTCTTTGGATATTTGCAGCTTGCCATGGCGGTGTTCTTCACGATCTCAACGACCAAGAAACTGCCAGCATGTGTAGCTTGTGCAAGGGACTTTGCAAATCTCAGTGAAGTCTACGGGTCTGGTCTAGTGGGCAGTCACAAGCAATAACTGTTGGAAACATTAGCTTAGATAGCCTGTTCAACCCCTCTGTGTTATAACTAGGACATCTAGTGTATATTATTCTTTCTGTTGATGGGATGTACTGGCCAATTTGTTCATGTCTCAAGGAACCTGCTTCCTCATGTGTATAACAGCTGACAGATGAACCGGTGACCGACAGGGCAATGCATAGTTATATTGATACAACATGCTCACAACACGAAGTCAACTTTAAATAGGTCAACAGGAGACAGTTCCGACTGAATACACTAAACTAAAGGACAGCAATCGTGCAGGCGAACAGAAGGGACAAGACGGACTGGTAGGTATCCCAGGTAAATCATACTGGGACTGTCCGAGCACCTCGTGGAAGGAAGCCGAATCTACGGTCAACGAATGCACAGTACAAGGATACATGGACGCCCGACATGAATATGAAATGAGTACATACTTTGGGCAAACTAACGTTGCACGAACGCTAGGATGAAAGAGGGCACGATGCACAGAGAGTGGACAGTGAACAACGTGACACATACAAGGACGGACAGAGAGTAGACACAGAACAATGTGACACATAAAATGATGGACAGAGAGTAGACACTGAACAGTGTGACACATACAAGGATGGACAGAGAGTAGACACTGAACAACGTGATAGATGATAGGATAGACAGAGAGTAGACACAGAACAATGTGACACATAAAAGGATGGACAGATAGTAGACCCAGAACAATGTGACACATAAAAGGATGGACAGAGAGTAGACACTGAACAACGTGACACATAAAAGGATGGACAGAGAGTAGACACTGAACAACGTGATAGATGATAGGATAGACAGAGAGTAGACACTGAACAATGTGACAGATGATAGGATAGACAGAGAGTAGACACTGAACAACGTGATAGATGATAGGATAGACAGAGAGTAGACACTGAACAATGTGACAGATGATAGGATAGACAGAGAGTAGACACTGAACAATGTGACAGATGATAGGATAGACAGAGAGTAGACACTGAACAATGTGACAGATGATAGGATAGACAGAGAGTAGACACTGAACAATGTGACACATAAAAGGATGGACAGAGAGTAGACACTGAACAACGTGATAGATGATAGGATAGACAGAGAGTAGACACTGAACAATATGATATGAAAGAATGGACAGAGAGTAGACACTGAACAACGTGATAGATGATAGGATAGACAGAGAGTAGACATTGAACAACGTGATAGATGATAGGATAGACAGAGAGTAGACACTGAACAACGTGACACATACAAGGATGGATAGAGAGTAGACACTGAACAACGTGATAGATGATAGGATAGACAGAGAGTAGACACTGAACAATGTGACACATACAAGGATGGACAGAGAGTAGACACACAACAATGTGACACATAAAAGGATGGACAGAGAGTAGACTCTGAACAATGTGATATGAAAGAATGGACAGAGAGTAGACACAGAACAATGTGACACATACAAGGATGGACAGAGAGTAGACACAGAACAATGTGACATATAAAATGATGGACAGAGAGTAGACACTGAACAATGTGACACATACAAGGATGGACAGAGAGTAGACACTGAACAATGTGACATATAAAATGATGGACAGAGAGTAGACACAGAACAATGTGACACATACAAGGATGGACAGAGAGTAGACATTGAACAATGTGACACATAAAAAGATGGACAGAGAGTAGACACAGAACAATGTGACACATAAAAGGATGAACAGAGAGTAGACACAGAACAATGTGATAGATCATAGGATAGACAGAGAGTAGACACAGAACAATTTGACATATGAAAGGATGGATCCGAGAGTAGACACAGAACAATGTGACAGATGATACGATAAACAGAGAGTAGACACAGAACAATGTGACACATACAAGGATGGACAGAGAGTAGACACAGAACAATTTGACATATGAAGGGATGGATCCGAGAGTAGACACAGAACAATGTGACAGATGATACGATAAACAGAGAGTAGACACAGAACAATGTGACACATACAAGGATGGACAGAGAGTAGACACAGAACAATTTGACATATGAAAGGATGGATCCGAGAGTAGACACGGAACAATGTGACAGATGATACGATAAACAGAGAGTAGACACAGAACAATGTGACACATACAAGGATGGACAGAGAGTAGACACAGAACAATTTGACATATGAAAGGATGGATCCGAGAGTAGACACAGAACAATGTGACAGATGGTACGATAAACAGAGAGTAGACACAGAACAATGTGACACATACAAGGATGGACAGAGAGTAGACACAGAACAATTTGACATATGAAAGGATGGATCCGAGAGTAGACACGGAACAATGTGACAGATGATACGATAAACAGAGAGTAGACACTGAACAATATGATATGAAAGAATGGACAGAGAGTAGACACTGAACAATATGATATGAAAGAATGGACAGAGAGTAGACACTGAACAATAGGATATGAAAGAATGGACAGAGAGTAGACACTGAACAATATGATATGAAAGAATGGACAGAGAGTAGACACTGAACAATATGCTATGAAAGAATGGACAGAGAGTAGACACTGAACAATGTGACATATAAAATGATGGACAGAGAGTAGACACTGAATAATGTGACATATGAAAGGATGGATCAGAGAGTAGACACAGAACAATGTGACAGATGATACGATAAACAGAGAGTAGACACAGAACAATGTGACAGATGATACGATAAACAGAGAGTAGACACAGAACAATGTGACACATACAAGGATAAACTGAGAGTAGACATTGAACAATGAGACAGAAAATAGGATTGGCAGAGCGTAGATACTGAACAATGTGACAGATGAAAGGATGGACAGAGCGTAGATACTGAACAACGTGACAAATGAGATGATGGGCAGACGGTAAATAGTAGAAAGAACATATATCTGAAGACATTCTGACATAATGACGTCATCGATGGCGTATGCGGCCGCGCTGATTGCGGACTGGGCTGGTCGGTGGTCAATGTGAGAGACAGATTTGCCACATATTTCTTGTTGCTCTCGGCCTACACAATGTGATGGCCCTCTCACACTACCGAGCCGTGCCGGGACGCTGCTTCGGGACAATTTCATGATTATTTATTTAATAGAAATATTAGTCTTTAGCTCGCCCCAGTGGAGCCCTAGTTCCCCCCAGTGTAGCCCTAGCTCCCCCCAGTGTAGCCCTAGCTCCCCCCAGTGTAGCCCTAGCTCCACCCAGTGTAGCCCTAGCTCCCCCCAGTGTAGCCCTAGCTCCCCCAGTGTAGCCCTAGCTCCCCCCAGTGTAGCCCTAGCTCCCCCCAGTGTAGCCCTAGCTCCCCCAGTGTAGCCCTAGCTCCCCCCCAATGTAGCCCTAGCTAACACAATGTAGCCCTAGCTCCCCCTAATGTAGCCCTAGCTAACACAATGTAGCCCTAGCTCCCCCCAGTGTAGCCCTAGCTAACACAATGTAGCCCTAGCTACCCCCAGTGTAACCCTAGCTATCCCCAGTGTAGCCCTAGCTATCCCCAGTGTAACCCTAGCTAACACAATGTAGCCCTAGCTACCCCCAGTGTAGCCCGAGCTACCCCCAGTGTAGCCCTAGCTACCCCCAGTGTAGCCCTAGCTTACACAATGTAGCCCTAGCTCCCCCCAGTGTAACCCTAGCTACCCCCAGTGTAGCCCTAGCTACCCCCAGTGTAGCCCTAGCTTACACAATGTAGCCCTAGCTCCCCCCAGTGTAGCCCTAGCTCCCCCCAGTGTAGCCCTAGCTACCCCCAGTGTAGCCCTAGCTTACACAATGTAGCCCTAGCTACCCCCAGTGTAGCCCTAGCTTACACAATGTAGCCCTAGCTCCCCCCAGTGTAGCCCTAGCTAACACAATGTAGCCCTAGCTATCCCCAGTGTAACCCTAGCTATCCCCAGTGTAGCCCTAGCTATCCCCAGTGTAGCCCTAGCTACCCCCAGTGTAGCCCTAGCTACCCCCAGTGTAGCCCTAGCTCCCCCCAATGTAGCCCTAGCTAACACAATGTAGCCCTGGCTCCCCCCAATGTAGCCCTAGCTAACACAATGTAGCCCTAGCTCCCCCCAGTGTAGCCCTAGCTAACACAATGTAGCCCTAGCTACCCCCAGTGTAACCCTAGCTATCCCCAGTGTAGCCCTAGCTATCCCCAGTGTAACCCTAGCTAACACAATGTAGCCCTAGCTATCCCCAGTGTAGCCCTAGCTAACACAATGTAGCCCTAGCTATCCCCAGTGTAACCCTAGCTATCCCCAGTGTAGCCCTAGCTACCCCCAGTGTAGCCCTAGCTTACACAATGTAGCCCTAGCTCCCCCCAGTGTAACCCTAGCTACCCCCAGTGTAGCCCTAGCTATCCCCAGTGTAGCCCTAGCTAACACAATGTAGCCCTAGCTCCCCCCAGTGTAGCCCTAGCTATCCCCAGTGTAGCCCTAGCTCCCCCCAGTGTAGCCCTAGCTGAGATGAGTAAATACTTCAGTTGTCGTCATCAGCGGTATGTTTGTGGGAATGTCTCCAAAGAATTTGCTCTCACAAAATGATGATAATAAAGTTATGTCATGAGGCGCATCTGGTATTGCAGCCTTCAGTTGGTTTATGTAAGACTGAAGGAAACTACTGAATTGATCACATGTAACCTGATTTGATGGTAACGAATGTGATGATTTGTGTTTGTTTGTCAAGGTATTAATTGCTTTCCATATATCTTTAGTGTTGGTTTTATCTATTATTAAGTTCTTAAGATAGTTTTTCTTTTCCTTTCGAATAACATATTGAACTTTGTTTCTCAGACTACGGTGCATAGTTAGAACTCTATTTTTATGTGCCCTGTCCCGGTCTCTCATATGTTCAACTACCTCCTGTGTGATCCACGGGGGCTTAGTGTGATGTTTAACACGAACTTCCTTAAATGGAACATGCTTATCAAATACGCTTAGAAAGGTCTTCAGCCAGTGGTCCAGAGCATCATCTGGGTCAGGAAGCTGGTAAACATAGTCCAGAGATGAGTTGAGCAAGTCTTGTAAAAAGGCATCTTGACTGAAGTTTTTGTAATTTCTATATTTTATACTTATATGTTTGTGTCTCGGAGATTTGGTACCTCTTTTCGACCACGTACAACATACTAGGTAGTGATCGCTCATTGCATTAATAGGTACAGTACATTCTGTGATGTTATCAGCACACGTAGTATAAATATGATCTATAAGTGTTGCAGATGATTTTGCTATTCTAGTGGCTTGTTTGACTAACTGTTGGAAATTATATGACTCTATTATGTTTTCCCATGTTTTGTTTGATTTGTTAGTGTCTATGTTGAAGTCGCCTAGCAGTATTATTTCTCTAGCATTACTAAAGACTACATCCATCATAATGATGAATTTTTCATACCAGATATTTCCGGCACTGGGGTTTCGATAGAGATAGCCAAAATATAGCCTACGGTGGGCGTTAAGCGAGTTAGAAATATAAACTGCAATACCCGTCTCCTGTTTCTGATAGGGATCTCTTCTAATGGTTTTAAAGCCTCTGATAGCGATGTCATCATCTGAGATGTTGCTATTTAATCGACTTTCGCTAACGCCGAACATGTGAAAATTTTTGATTAACTATAAGTGATAGTTCAGGCAACTTCCCTAATAGATGGCGGATATTTAAATGCCCGATTCTGAGCCCATTATTACTGAGCCAGTGTTCGTACTTATTAGACATTTTAACAATGCGTAATCATGAATATTTTAAAACACAGAATGAATACAACTTACGTCCTTTATAACAAATACACACTCTAAAGTACAGAGAAACAGTAATATCTCTATCAATATTAACACACACACACACACACACACACACAATAGTATAACGATAAGTAAGGATGATCAGTGAAGACCCCCTCACTCAGAGTATAAACGCGTTAAAAAGTATTATAAAAGATATCTAACTAAGTGTCAATCTCTGTGACTTCGATACGAGTCAATGTTTATAGCCACGTACAATCTAATACGTTACAATATAAAACAATAACCAAGTATGCGGATAAACATTCTAGGAGAAGCTCTTTCTTGTACCGAGATCCGGTGTTGCTTTGTGCTAAATTGCTAGTAGATACCAGGCTGTGTTGGTCCTTGGTATCATAAGTGCCTGACGAAGTGAAGCTGGGCTAAACCGTGTGAGGTATAACAACTCTGGGTTACAATGGAGTGGATACTGTTGATTTCTCACGGGTGTGTAACGACTTCCAACTACAGGCTCTGATTCGTGGCTAACAGGAGGCTGTGGTGGCACGTTGTTGTTACTACTGGATTGATCCTTGCTGTGGAGATTAGGGAACGTATCTTCATAATTATAACCCTTCTGTGTGAAAGAGGGCGTATTGTACGGATTTGGTGTGGTGGAAATGTTCCGTCTGACTTGGATATCAGGTGCCGTGGTTATGAGTGGTCTGCTCTCTTCTGGCCTATTTGTACTTGATGTGGCGGCAGTATGTCGTCTGGCTTGAGTTTGAGGTGGTGTAGCTAAAAGTGTCCGATGCGATCCAGTATTGGATGTAGGTTGTGTACGTTCTGGGTATTTGATATTTTTGGCGAGCAAGCTGGTGCCCAATGTAGACAAATGTACTTCATCCTTATAAAGTCGCTTTTTAGGTGCTCCAGACTGTGATGTAAACACCGGTGTGTTGTTGATGAACTGTATGTTGTTGTGAGAACAAACAAAACTTCTGCAATATGTTGTTATTTATGTCAGCTAGACGACGCTGGAATCCATAACTCGGTGATATGATGGAGGAGAAGAAAATGGACGAGTTAGGAAAAGTGTGACGTAATCCGTTCAAGAGCGCCAGCAGTTGAGATGCTGTGATTTCTTAGACTTGAGGGAATGCACCTCTTGGTGGTAGATTACCTAAGGACAAGGGAGAGGTGGTCGGGCCCCTGTGGGACCAGGTGCAGAAAGCGGTGGACCAAATTGAGAACCCGTTTGAGGAGATAATGATATGCCGGGGGAAAGGCAGGGGTTCTGGACGAATTTCAAAACTGAGAGGAAGACCAGAAGAACTTTCAATCAGATGGCAGTTGGAACCATCAGCAGTATCACTCTTCGCGTACTGTTGAACTAGTGGACGGAGTGCGTGTGGGAATGTCTGCACTGATGACTAAACTTCACGAAGACATAAACACAAAACAAAATATCTGCTTTAACTATTACAAGACCAAGCCTCACGTGGACATAAACACACAGACAAAATAAAACTTCTTCAACTCAATCAATCAATCAATCAATCAATAAATCAATCAATCAGGTGCAGTCTCTACAATAAAGGTTGGCTGCAATCGATCTCCAACACTGTCTGTCTCTCGCCCTGACTGTACATTCTGTCAGGCTGATGTTTGTCAACTATTACAAGACACATCCTCAAGTGGACATAAACACACAGACAAAACTAAACATCTTCTTCCACTATTACAAGACAAATCCTCGCGTGGACATAAACACACAGACAAAACTAAACATCTTCTTCCATTATTACAAGACAAATCCTCGCGTGGACATAAACACACAGACAAAACTAAACATCTTCTTCCACTATTACAAGACAAATCCTCGCGTGGACATAAGCACACAGACAAAACTAAACATCTTCTTCCACTATTACAAGACAAATCCTCGCGTGGACATAAACACACAGACAAAACTAAACATCTTCTTCCACTATTACAAGACAAATCCTCGCGTGGACATAAACACACAGACAAAACTAAACATCTTCTTCCACTATTACAAGACAAATCCTCGCGTGGACATAAACACACAGACAAAACTAAACATCTTCTTCCACTATTACAAGATAAATCCTCGCGTGGACATAAACACACAGACAAAACTAAACATCTTCTTCCACTATTACAAGACAAATCCTCGTGTGGACATAAACACATAGACAAAACTAAACATCTTCTTCTACTATTACAAGACAAATCCTCGCGTGGACATTGTGACGAAACGCGTTTATCTGTCTTGGGTCGTAAAGATCCCGAACTATTTTGGCGCGTCATCGGGGGACTTTCCTAGCTAAAAATAGACTGAGGGAAGCCGATGGAGGAATTACTATCTAGAATCTTCTCGAAACACCGGAGTGACCCGTGAGGCGGGGTATCGCACTAAATTCTCGTGCAGAGAGATCTAGAAATTCTAGGCGGGGAATGACGGTTTCCCGAGAAAGTGTCTTTTCTCAAGAAGAACTAGCTTCTCGTGCGCATTGAATTGGCACGAGGGGGGAAATTGGCTAAACCTTTCATTCACTTCTACGTTGCTCGGAGAGAGCAGACGCAGGCCTTGTGAGCCAATTTTGTGTGACGTCTCACCTCAACCATGATTCGGCTGACTGTTATAGAAAGGAAGCTGAGAAGCCCTTGAACAGTTCTGAAGCTGACTGGAAATCTGGTTTTCACCATTCAGGTACATATTTGGTTAAATCATTTAACTTTGTACGTGTGTAGCACACGCCATTGTTCTAACCTCATTACCTATGCGGATGTCCTTGCATACTAATGAGCAAACCGATCGATAACGCAGTTGACGGCTAATCGTGGATTTGTTTACTGTGTGTTCGCGAATCAGCTGTTAGGAACGCCGGAATGCGATGTGGGCGATCTGGGTTCAAAATATATGTACCATATATTGCCAATCGTGGCATCTATTAGGTTGCTGTGTTAGAATAAAACCTAGTTACTTGTGCCTGATAGAAACTTAGATTTATCTCAGTCAGTTGCTGAAGCCAGAAGAACGGTTAGAAAACCAGGTAAGTTGGTAGGTGGAGATTCAGATAACATTTGTGCTTAGTTACTAAGTAAAGAAAGAACGTAGTTCTGTGCCACCAGGAATGATGTAACTATGGTGTAGTAACTTAATAGTGAATTCATTGTGAGGAACGCCGGATTTCTGTGGTAGGGTAAGTCTGCTTTGGTGATATATATATATATGATGTGACATTGTGTATATATATTAGGTCATGGCATGTGATACTTCCTGGAGTAATTCCGAAGGCCGAATAGGTCGACGCGTGATAACAATGCGTGCCGTCGCGATATAAACATGCGTTCTGAAATCTTGTCTGAGCTATCTTTGTCTTTCACACTGGCGCTAGTGCGAGTGAATGCTAAGGGGCTGGAAGTATGGAAGGATGCAAGGAGGCTGTATGAGACTGGGGAAATATAGGATATGGGGGAAGTGAAAGCAAGTTATGAAAGTATTGGTTGGTAGGCCAAACCAACGATGAAGTTCGGTCCGAGCCAAGGCTAAACCACTTGGGAGGGCTGAACTGGAACATTACCCCTGGAACATGTGGGGAACATGTATTCTCAAGAAGGTTTCTTGACTCTAAGGCAGAGTCTGATAAGAAGAGTTTGCTATGGCGTGGGCAGGTGGTCCCACCAGCAAACAGGCTTGTGTACATAGTGGATGTGATCATGTACTATTCCTATATCCCGAGGGATGGTATATTGATCAAGATTATGTTTCTTAATGAACATTGATGATGTTAGGAACGAGTCCAGGGACTCTTTACCTAGTTGTTTAGTTCGATTAACTTAGAACTATAATAACAGCCTTGTATCACTACTGACGTTAGCGACGACTGGTAGATGATTAGGGATAGGTGAGACCTACGATCAGACTCGTCATTCTGATTCCTTGCTCTGTTTGACGGGCTGTTCTGTGAGGCCAGCTGACATTTGTGAACCCATGCTTTACTACTCTCCATATAGAGATAATGCTTTGGTTATATGCATAACTAAGTAGCATGACTGAGGGTTGAGTAGTTATTGGTAGGATGCATGTGGACTAATGTTTGGGCCAGTATACTCTCACCGGTCGCTCTTCCTTTTCAGGAGTTTGCCTGTTGAGGAACCAGTCAACTATAATTGTCGTTGGCAGGAAACCACTTCGTGTGACACAGCGAAGGGTTCAGTTCTTTACTTATCACGCCCGACTCAACCACACCATGTACTCAAGGTGATTCACCATGCGTGAAGGGTGCATCAAGAAATACCAGTGCCCTGAAGGTGCACGTGTGGGAAGTGATGGTTTGTGATGTTTTTCTATAGTAGAAGATACTCTGTTTCAGCCAGGAACATTTCAGCATTTTGAGTAATCATGCTCAACGAAAGGAAACACCTGACCGTATATTACTACGGTGGTTCTGCCTAAACGCGGAAGTGAATGAACTTCAGACACTTGAATGGTTCTTTGGACAGCTATAGTGGCAGGTCTTGAGAAGAACTACACCAGCTATTAACTTGTGGCAAGTGTTACCAGGTGGAAGGGACTATTGATTATGGTCCAACCTGAATTGTTTCCGTGAAATAGATGTCTGATTCTAATAATGTACTGTCTCAGTATGAAGATTATAAACTGTGTTCGAGTAGGACTCAGTGACATTTCGGTTGCCATATCTGATTCTACAAACAGTGTGACTGTGAGAGACCACTGAATTGGTCATTGACATATTCGTTCAGCAGTGTGACTGTGCTATGATTGACAGACCATTCGATTGGTCAGTGACTACGTATGTTCATCGAAGTCACGAATACTTGGAGTCAAGTCCAGGAGGATTGTCTCCCAGCCCGTGTTGTTGGAGAACTGTATTAACAGTGACTCCGTGGGAGTGATACAGATGCAGTTGGTCCAGTGAAGTGAGGTCCAGCAGTGACTCTATTGTTGTGGATCCACGTTCTGGAGACGGAGTGGTCTCCAAGGTTCTAGTCATCTCACTGGAAGGAAGCCGGGTGAGTGGAGGACCGACTGGACGGGACATCTGCATCCAATCTACTTCTCAACTCGATGAAGACAACTATATCTCTGATTCTGTCTCTACTCTATCTTCTATTTGTGTAATAGATTCTTCTATCAGGATGTCATTTCAGTTCTATATTCTCAAGGGTAGAATAAAACTTTATGTCAGTTGACTTGCTCTTTGTATAATGATTGAGTGTGGTCTCGGACGATGCCTAAGTGTTCATTGTTCACAGGTGTAGGTAGTTTAGTGGGGGTCTAGAATCTGGAGGGGCTTGTAGACGTAATTAACTAATATGAGATCAACCACAGAGTAAAAATGTGTATCTGCTTGTCCAACCCCTGGGGCTAGAATACACGGGAGTGCCAGAGACACCTCGGGTGTGGTTCACTCTCACTACCCAAGGTGAACTCGTTACAGACATAAACACACAGACAAAACTAAACATCTTCTTCCACTATTACGAGACAGATCCTCGCGTGGACATAAACACACAGACAAAACTAAACATAAATACATAAATAAAACCTGCACTGTGGCGACCTGGACACGAGAAGCATGCGGCCTGTCATAAATCGCGGCTCAAGATGAATGCGCTACGGTTCTTATGAATCACAGTTCAAGATGAATGCGCTACGGTTCTTGTGAATCACAGTTCAAGATGAATGCACTTCAGTCCTGGTTCAGTAAGTGAGTGCAAAGCCGTGCCACAACGTCAATGTATTCCCTGAGTGAATTCAAGCACAGAGACGGCAAACAATAGCTTGATCAATTTAATGCCTGGCATATTTCGTTAAAGGAGCAGGTTAGCGTGGATGATACAAAACCGCTATGGTAATGTCATGAACAAGGTAGAAAGTGGGTTTATGTCTAGACTCGTCGCCTGCTAAGTGAAGGAAAAATTGTCTACATATTCTTCCGTGGTGTCAGGCCTAAACATGTGATGTCGCTGTCAAGTCACGTACACATAGGGGTCCATTCATTCGGTGATGTCGCTGTTACGTCACGTACACATAGGGTTACATTCATCTGTAGGCGGGAATTCATTGAGAGAGGTACAACTTCTGGTATATATCGGACGGTAGGCGGGCATTCAGTGAGAGAGGTACAACTTCAGGTATATACCGAACGGTAGGCGGGCATTCAGTGAGAGAGGTACAACTTCTGGTATATATCGGACGATAGGCGGGCATTCATTGAGAGAGGTACAACTTCTGGTATATATCGGACGGTAGGCGGGCATTCATTGAGAGAGGTACAACTTCTGGTATATATCGGACGGTAGGCGGGCATTCAGGTGAGAGAGGTACAACTTCTGGTATATACCGGACGGTAGGCGGGCATTCAGGTGAGAGAGGTACACTTCTGGTATATACCGGAACGGTAGGCGGGCAATTCAGTGAGAGGAGGTAACAACTTCTGGGATATACCGGACGGTAGGGGGCATTCAGTGAGAAGAGGTACAATTCTGGTCTATACGAACGGTAGGCGGGCATTCAGGAGAGCGGTCCAACTTCTGGTCTATATCGGACGGTAGGGCGGGCTCAGTGAGAGCGGGTACAACTTCGGTATATTACGAACGGTTAGGCGGGCATTCAGTGAGAGATGGGACAACTTCTGGTATATATCGGACGGTCGGCGGGCATCATGAGAGAGGTACAACCTTCGGTATATATCGGACGTTAGGGGGAATCGTGTGAGAGAGTAAACTTGGTATATACCGAAACGGTAGGTGGGCATTCATGTAGAGAGGTACAAAAACTTCTGGTCTATATCGGATTCAGGTGAGAGAGGTACAACTTCTGGTATTATCGGACGGTTAGGCGGGCAGTCAGTGAGAGAGGTAAACTTCATGGTATATATCCGGACGGGTAGGAGGGCATTCAGTGAGAGAGGTACAAACTTACTGGTAGAATCGGACGGTAGGCGGGCATCAGTGAGAGAAGGTAAAAATTCTGGTATATTACAGGACGGTAGGCGGGCAATTCAGTGGAGAGAGGTACAACTTCTGGTATATACCGGACGGATAGGCGGGCATTCAGTGGAGAGGTACAACTTCTGTATATACTCGGACGGTAGGCGGGCATTCAGTGAGAGATGTACAACTTCTGAGTATATATCGGAAGGTAGGAGCGGGCATTCATTGAGAGAGGTACAACTTCTGGTATATACGGACGGTAGGCGGCATTCATTGAGAGAGGTACAACTTCTGGTATATATCGGACGGTAGGCGGGCATTCAGTGAGAGAGGTACAACTTCTGGTATATACGGACGGTAGGCGGGCATTCAGTGAGAGAGGTACAACTTCTGGTATATACGGACGGTAGGCGGGCATTCAGTGAGAGAGGTACAATTTCTGGTATATATCGGGCGGTAGGCGGGCATTCAGTGAGAGAGGTACAACTTCTGGTATATACCGGACGGTAGGCGGGCATTCAGTGAGAGAGGTACAACTTCTGGTATATATACCGGACGGTAGGCGGGCATTCAGTGAGAGAGGTACAACTTCTGGTATATACCGGACGGTAGGCGGGCATTCAGTGAGAGAGGTACAACTTCTGGATATATACCGGACGGTAGGCGGGCATTCAGTGAGAGAGGTACAACTTCTTGGTATATACCGGACGGTAGGCGGGCATTCAGTGAGAGAGGTACAACTTCGGGTATATACCGGACGGTAGGCGGGCATTCAGTGAGAGAGGTACAACTTCTGGTATATATCCGGACGGTAGGCGGGCATTCAGTGAGAGAGGTACAACTTCTGGTATATACCGGACGGTAGGCGGGCATTCAGTGAGAGAGGTACAACTTCTGGTATATATCGGACGGTAGGCGGGCATTCAGTGAGAGAGGTACAACTTCTGGTATATACCGGACGGTAGGCGGGCATTCAGGTGAGAGAGGTACAACTTATGGTATATACAGGACGGTAGGCGGGCATTCAGTGAGAGAGGTACAAGTGGAAAAACGGGGAGGCCTTCAGTGAGATACGAATTGCGGTATTACCGAGGGGGGGCTTCAGTAGGTTACCCGGTTCGGATTCAGTGAGAGGGTACACTTCTGGATATACGGACGGTAGGCGGGCATTCAGTGAGAGAGGTACAACTTCTGGATATAGGACGGTAGGCGGGCATTCAGTGAGAGAGGTACAACTTCTGGTATACCGGACGGTAGGCGGGCATTCAGTGAGAGAGGTACAACTTGGTATATACGGAGGTAGGCGGGCATTCAGTGAGAGAGGTACACTTCTGGTAATATCGAACGGTCGGCGGGCATTCAGTGAGAGGTACAACTTCTGGTATATATGGACGGTAGGGGGCATTCGGAAAAGGTACAACTTCTGGTATATACCGGACGGTAGGCGGGCATTCAGTGAGAGAGGTACAACTTCTGGTATATATCGGACGGTAGGCGGGGATTCAGTGAGAGAGGTACAACTTCTGGTATATACCGGACGGTAGGCGGGCATTTCAGGTGAGAGCGGTACAACTTTCTGGTATATACCGGACGGTATCGGCGGGCATTCAGTGAGAGAGGTACAAACTTCTTGGTATATACCGACGGTCGGCGGGCATTAGGAGAGAGGTACAATTCTGGTTATATACCGGACGGTCGGCGGTGCATTCAGTGCGAGAGGTACAATCTTGTCTGGTATTATACCGGAACGGTAGGCGGGCATTCAGTGAGAGAGGTACAACTTCTGGTATATACCGAACGGTCGGCGGGCATTCAGTGAGAGAGGTACAACTTCTGGTATATACCGAACGGTCGGCGGGCATTCAGTGAGAGAGGTACAACTTCTGGTATATACCGGACGGTAGGCGGGCATTCAGTGAGAGAGGTACAACTTCTGGTATATACCGGACGGTAGGCGGGCATTCAGTGAGAGAGGTACAACTTCTGGTATATACCGGACGGTAGGCGGGCATTCAGTGAGAGAGGTACAACTTCTGGTATATACCGGACGGTCGGCGGGCATTCAGTGAGAGAGGTACAACTGGTATATAAAGAGCGTTCATTTGAAATCTGTTCGTGCCGCACCGCGCGGAATTGCTAAGTTGAACATGATCATGCCATAGTCATGTGATAAGTACAGACCAATGAATAAAAGAGCACGTGCTCATCGTCCCATGATGCATAGGTTCTGTTTCTTACCGTTGAGAAAAATGCCGGGTTGATCCAAAATCAGTCCAAAGAAGCTCAAAGAGCAGTGATTCAGTTTCTTTCATTTGAAGGAAGTCGACCAGTGGACATTCATCGAAGAATGCAGGCACTGTAACAAATGTGTGTCGAAAGCAACAGTGACAGGCTGGGTACGAATGTTTCGGAAAGGACGTCAGTTCACGAGAGATCTTCGACGGCGGGGACAAGCGCATATTGTTGCAACAGAAAAAAACACGCCAGAATGAATGCAGTAGTACAGATGAACCGTTGTCGAAGCATATGTTCGCTAGCGAAAGAATTTGATGTGTCAATTGGGACATTTCAAAAGGTCGTTCGTAAGAAACTGCAATATCGGAAGGTGTGTTCACAATGGGTACCACGGATGTTGACCGACCACCAAAAAGAGGAACTCATGGGATTGTGTTTGAATCAATTGCTGCGTTACAGAGTGGAGGGTGATGCATTTCATTTCCGCATAGTGGCAGGCGATGAATCATGGTGTCACCACTTTGAGCCGAGCAGCAAAAGAGAGAGCATGCAATGGAAGCATGCTGGATCACCAAAAGCAAAAAAAATTCAAGTTACAGGTTTCCACTGGTAAGGTTATGCTGAGCGCATTTTGTTTTTACCATGAAGGGCTATTGTTGGCCAACATTAAAGAATCTTGTGTCAACATCAACTCTACCCACTACTTGGAAACACTAGACAAGCTGCAAATAGCCATCAATAATAAACGACCCAGCATGCTTTCTCGCGGCGTGAATTTGTTGCACGATAATGCTCGTCCGCATGTTGCAAAGATTGTACAGGAAGCAATAGATTGGAAGAAGTGGGAAATTCTGTAACATCCAGCCTATAGTCCTGATTTATCACCATGTGTTTTCATTTGTTCGGACCTCTAACAAAAAGCTCTCAAGGGGCCACGATTTCACACAGATGCAGACATAATGAACGCGGTAAACACTTGATTCAGTGAGCAACCACAATCTTTTTATGCGGACGGTATTCGCGGCCTACCTAAGCAATGGGATGCTTGCCTGAATGCCTACGGTGGCGACTTCTGATCAACCCATGGTGCAAAATTCATTCAAAATGAATGCTTTGTTTAATAATTCTACCACACCTGTTAATGTTTCTTTCATGCTTTTGCAATAAAGCCATTGGAACGAGTTTCAAATAAACGTCTCTAATACAAGGCTCTAGGCGGGCATTCAGTGACAGAGGTACAACTTCAGGTATATACAAGGCTGTGGGTGGACATTCAGTGACAGAGATACAATGTGTATGTACAAGGCTTTAGGTGGACATTCAATGATAGAGATACAATGTGTATGTACAAGGCTTTAGGTGGACATTCAGTGACAGAGGTACAACTTCTGGTATATACAATGCTGTAGGCGGTCATTCAGTCACAGAGGTAAAACTGGTATATACAATGCTGTAGGCGGTCATTCAGTCACAGAGGTAAAACTGGTATATACAATGCTGTAGGCGGTCATTCAGTCACAGAGGTAAAACTGGTATATACAAGGCTGTATGCGGGAATTCAGTGAGAGAGTTACTACTTCTGGTATATACACGGGTGTAAGCGGGCATTCAGTGAGAAAGGTACAACTTAAGGTATATACAAGGCTGTAGGCGGGCATTCAGTGAGAAAGGTACAACTTAAGGTATATACAAGGCTGTAGGCGGGCATTCAGTGAGAAAGGTACAACTTCAGGTATATACAAGGCTGTAGGCTGGCATTCAGTGAGAGAGGTACAACTTAAGGTATATACAAGGCTGTAGGCGGGCATTCAGTGAGAAAGGTACAACTTAAGGTATATACAAGGCAGTAGGCGGGCATTCAGTGAGAAGGTACAACTTAAGGTATATACAAAGGCTGTAGGCGGGCATTCAGTGAGAGAGGTACAACTTCTGAAATATACAAGGCTGTAGACGGACATTCAGAGAGAGAGAGAGAGAGAGAGAGAGAGAGAGAGAGAGAGAGAGAGAGAGAGAGAGAGAGAGAGAGAGAGAGAGAGGTACAATTCTGGTGTCTTGTGTGGCTATGGTACGTCGGAGGTTGGCCAAAGACACGACCTCCAGCAACAAGGACATACACTCATCGAATGTCAACATCCAGACAATCAATAGTCGAGCCATGTCAAGCAGTGTGGGGCAGGGGGAGATTAACGAGACGACCCACATTAAGCAACCAAGCCACCCAAACCTGTAGATGCTCTCTGAGAGCCCGACCCTCTGGAGGCTGAATTTGCATGAACCATCATGCAATGCTGTTGGATTACACGGGCAATTTTTTGTCTCTCCCCCCTACCCACGTCTGCGGAGAGCGGCCGGCACGCGATTGATGTAGATATCATGCGGTACACATCTGATATATTCTGATCATGCAGCTCCGGCTGTGCCCTGTGGCGCTCCCTCACCCGTCCATTTCTATTCTATTCATCTTTGGCTTCTATGCGGTGCTTGGGGAATTGCTGAAAGACGAACACAATTTTCTTCTTGTTCTTCTGGTTTTTGTTCTTGTTCACCTTCTTCTTCTTCTTTTTCTTCTGCAAATCCCTTTTCTTTCTTTCTTTCTTTCTTTCTTTCTCTCTCTCCTTTCTTCTCTTACTGCTTCCTTATGTCCTTTCTTAATTCCTTAATTCCGTTCGTGTTCTTGTTTTTCCTTTCCCTCTATTTTACTTGTATTGCTGTCTTCTTCACTATTCTATCTTTGTTTCTTTATTTCCTTCTGTCTTTATGTCTTTCTTTATGTCGGGTTTTTGTCCCTTTATTTCTTTTTTACTTTCTTTCTTTTTGTCTTTTTCGTTCATTCGTTCTTACTTTTTCTTTCTTTCTTTCTTTCTTTCTTTCTTCACCGAATGTAACAATAGAGATATTAATTGGCACCTTGCCGTCTTGACAGACGATAGTTTGTTACATTGTGTTTCAGAAATGCATAATAACCACAACCCCCTGCGGTGGCGAATGTGACTGATCAGACCAATTTGCGCTGTAAATGGTCCCCCACAATGGATGCATGACAACACATTTCATTTTCACCATACATGCACCATCTTATGTCTCAACCGCTCAGTGAGTGACCTATCCGCAATTATTTTCTCCTTTGTCTTTGTTCCATTTTTGATATTTGACATCCGTGAAACACGTTCAGAGGTTCCAAATGTGCATTATCAATGCCCTTACAAATCATGTACCGTTTATACACATCATTGTATCATAGTAGACACCCCTGAGATCTCTTACCCATCTGTAATTCACCAAACAGACGTCCTTTGGGTATTCTACCATTATCCATCCTCCTAACGTGTTCTATCTCATCTAAGTCCTACGAAGACTGAGCATGGAATATACCGTCACACAACCTGATTCTTTCAATACTTCAGTATTTGTGATTTTGTCTTGCCCCTTAATATCAAGTATTCTTCGCAGACAACGCAAATGAAAGCTGGTTAAATGTTACTCTAGGTGTGAGTAAGTTGACCAGGCTTCACTGCCATAAAGAAAAGTACTAATGACACTAGGCTTGATAGACAAGGACTTTTGTTTTGGCAGTAAGCTTATTGTTCTCCCAGAACTCTTTGTTGTTAACCCGTTCATTGTTGTTGCTGCCTTAACAATTCTGATGTTGGATTTACTGATATAGGGAAAAATTTTCTAGTTACCCTCATCCCAAATATTTTAAAAAGGAATAAGAAAAACTGTAAAAACTGCCCGGATTAGTTAGAATGCTCTAACTGTCCCCCTGCGGGAGCTTCGATCCTAAAAGCCGCCCAACCCAAAGGCAAGACCTGACTGCCCTGCCTTTATATTTTTTCTTTGGTTTTCATTTCCCCGCACCAGGGGAAGGCTTTTACCCCCCAATTTCGCTCCTCTTTCCCCGAAGACGTTTGGGCCCCAAAAGTAGTGTATTGGGGGGTCCAACACACAATTTTAGATCCAAGATGGCGGGTAATGGGGGGTTTAAAAGGGT
>JACEFZ010000977.1:0-41071 GCA_014155875.1 Cepaea nemoralis
TTTCCCCCAAATTTTCCCGGCTTTTAAAATCTTAATTTGTTTTTTTTGTTGTTATGTCCCCCCAATTTTTGTTTTTAAATTTTTTCCCCCGATGTTATTTTTCGTCAAAATTTCTAAAAATTTTTCACTACGGGGAAAAACTATCGGGAGCATTACCATGCCTGTCTCACACACCTCTTAAAAACTGATATTGACTTATTTCTTATAAATCTTTAGGGCAGTTTGTCAAAGGGTTTTTCTCATCAATTTAGATCTGTTGACATGTTTTAAATTATCTAAAGCCTTTGTGTAGTCGATACAGCAAAGATGTAGGTCTTTGTTTTTCTATAGAACATCTTTTAATTTTCTCAACCTATACACGCATTTACTGTCCCTTTCCCTTCAAAAACCCACATTGTTCTTTTCGTATTTTGGGTTGTACTTTCTTCCTAACTCTTTGCATAATAATTCTTAGAAAAACTCTTCGTGATGTGGCTCATTATACTAATTGTCTCATCACATCCAAAGGCTCCCGATTTCTCGGGATTGCAATAAATAGAATTATATAACTCATTGGGTATATCTCCAGTGTCATACCATTCATAAAAACCAACAAGCGGTCTGTTGCCACATCACGGAAGCAGTTTTTCGAACGCGGTATGCAGAATTACGAACTGCGTCAGTAACGCCTACGCCACGGAGAGTGCATTCTACGTTAAATACACCCCCTTGTCTGACACGTTATTTATACATGTAAGAGTTTATATACCTTTAAAAGACATCCTTAGAAGAAGTAGTACCACCTGCATGGACCGGCTTGACCAATGTTAGAAAACGCAAACGAACCGGCAATCAGGTTTATTTTAGTACACACGTTTGTGTGTATAAGCAACATTAACGTGATTAGGAGTTGAGTTGAGTTGAGTAAGAACCGACATCACTGCACTCAGGACATTTCCAAATCACTCCGTGTCCCTCGTTCAACAGCCATTTAAGAGTAACGTCATTTAAATCACAGAAAAGAAGACTGGGGGGCTGATTGGCAAAAATTGTTCTGATAAAATTAGAAAAGATTTCTCAAGCAGTGTTTTTACCTGTTATAATTCCTCGGAACATTCCTTTACATTGAACGTATATTTACATAAAAAAATTATTCATACCGAGCGAGGTTTTCCCTCGTTGGCCATATTAAATGCCTCAGGGGTTCCCTCTGACATACCCAAAAAAGGGAAACATTTTCCCACAAACAGGTGTAAGTGGATTGTATACAGAATATCAGTGCTTGGTCTCCATGGAGTCTCTGACCAGCCGCGAGGCACTCCAGACATTGGTGACCTTATAAAGTATTATGAGGATGCCGGACTGACTAAAATTTTAAACCCCGAAATGCGATTAATTTTGAAGCGATTAAATTCGTGACTTTGAGTACCGTTATTGGGATGTTTGGTTTTTATCGAATATAAAAAAACGTTTAGTTTTTTTACAAACAAGGATTTAATTCTACTGTAAACCAGCTTTAGGGGCTAGCTATATCACCTTGGGTGCCTTTTACGCTACGTGGGTGTCTATTTGTTTCAACCCCCTTTTCGCCAGTTTCCCGGGGTACCATGGGTGGCCTACAAGATAGAATATTTAACCGGAGCCTGGCCGCATGTCTGTTTCAGTCGCATTACAAACTTAATCACAGCTTTGTATAGGAGAGCGATGCCTGTGTATTGCCATGCCTCTCAAAGTGAAGCTAATCATCACTCCTAAGAGAACTATAGCTGCAATCAGCTTATGTACGTCGTTAATCTGGCCACCTTAGTCCCGATATGCAACATCGTACATAGACTGGAAGTTCTACCCGTCCAGTAATACCACCTTCTAGGTCTTTTTTACACCAGCAACAGGAAGTTTCCCAAAGGTTTAGTTTACATCTTAAACTCCCCCCTCGGAATAGGGTCGTTTGTGGCTGTCGATTATTTACTGTCATTTTAATCGAAAATTAAAATAAAGCTTAGCTTGGAGAAAAATCAAATTTTTCACCATCAGAACCCGGAAAATGTCTCAAATAGAGAGAAGAAGACGATTATAATGGTGTTTTAATAGCGATTATTTTTAAAAGTTTGCTATACCCCTGGGAAATTTTCGTATGTTTGGCAAAATCTGTGGTACGGAGTTTAATGTCATTGGTGGGTACTTAACATCTTTGTGGGCCCGCTGGTCTTTGCGTTTGTTTTTAAACGATTAACTCCAGTGTGAATATTTTCCTCTACTGTTCCATGAGCTCTAGTTACAAGATTATCTTCGATGAACTATTTTTTCCCAGAGACAGATGTTCACTGAATTGGTTAATACAGATCTGCTTGGGTGAATTCAGTGGATAAATTGTTAAGCCCTCTGCCTCGTGTTCTGAAGATCGTGGGTTCGTACCTTTGACTTTGTTCAGAGTACAAAAGCAATTGTTCCGGAGACTCCAGTGGGACATAGCTGGATCATATATTGTTCGTACTTATCTCTAAAATAATGTGTTTTATATTTACTGTTTTTTTTTAAACATCATTAGTCTGAAAATTTTATTTTAAACCAGCATAGATCACATAACTTGTGTGTTTGTTATTTGGCCTATCATCGTCATCAATTTCCCCTGCCAGCTGGCGTTCATGTCTCTCCACAGATATGGGTTTTTTTTAACTTTCTAGATATAGAAATATTTAACTTTAACAATTCATACAGCGTAGGTATAGCACAAAGTAGGTAAAAAAACCATACAATTTAAATAACTAACAAAGTAGAAAAGAAATTCTCATTTTATAACTAGTACAGATAAAGTGTAAATGTTGCACGTCTTTTGCAGGAAGAGCTTTCCCTATTACCAATGCCCATCCGGTGAACATTCTTGGACTTCTGTAGTGTATTAGTCAGAATATAAGCAAATGTTCATCATTTCTGTCAGAACATAACGAAATGTTTACCTCTTCTATTAGAACATTAGTAAATGTTTATCCTCTCCGTTAAGCTCGACTGAAACATGCTTCTGCAGGAGTTGGGGGGGGGGGGGTGTTTACAGATTTCGTGACAGTTAAAAGTTAGTTGCATGTTCTTTGCAGGACGTAGCCCAGCATTTGTTTGTGGGTGTTCGTGATGCCCGGGCAGGTTACGTTCAGTGATTTGCATTGCTCTTTGGCACCCATTCATTCATCACGTTCCATACCGATAAGGATAGGTGGTCATGATTCGCCAACTCACTCGACCACCAGAGTCGTGGATCAGTTCAGTGTTCTTGTCTCGACCATAACCTCCAGGCTAATTCTCTGCCTCCCCATGTTCTCTTTCCTTCGATCCTTGCCAGTTGTCATCACGTTTTCCAATTTATTTCTTCTCATAACATGACGAAATAATGTTGACTGTCTACGTCTAATTTCTCTAATCAGTGTACGATGTTCATTTGTTTCTTGTATGACTTGGTCATTGATTTTTCTGTTTGTCCACGGGATTCTTTGCAGTTTTTCCCCAGAAACCACATTTCCATAGACATCCGATGTTTTCACCTTATCTGTTCATTTTCTATGCTTCACATCCATACAAAAGTATAGGTTCTATGTACACTTCAACACTCTTATTCTCGATGTAAAAGACATATTTGATTGGTCATTATGGTTTTTCATCATCTCCCATCAGATGTTAAGACTGTTCCGAGATAATTGCACTGATTCACTTCTTCTTCTTCTTCTTCAGCGTTCCGAGCCATTGAGTTCTTTGCTGCAGATACAATCCGTCTCCATTCGTCTCTCTGGTTGACCTTCTCTTGCCAGTCGTTGATTCCAAATGCTTGTAGGTCTGTATATATATTATCTCTCCACCGTCTTCTTGGTCTACCTCGGGGTCTACGGTCATTTATTTCCTGAGTGTAAGCGACTTTTGTTTCCCTATTTATCTTCCATTCTTTCTATATGCCCCAGCCATTGTAGTATATTAGCCTTCATGATACCAGTGATTAGCGGGGACTTAAACAGATACTGATTCACTTGTTTAATAATATATTCATTTACCTGTATATTACATTTTGGTATCTCCTTTCTAGTGACCACTATAATCTGCCTTCTTACAATTTAATTCTAACCTTAGTTGTTCACTGTGTGCAAAAACTGCATCTAATAAATGTTGTACATTCTCCTCCTTGTCTGCAATCAATACTGTGCCATCCGCATATCTAATGTTATTGATGTTATGTCCTCCAATGATGATTCCATGTATATCGTCAAAATTTCTCAAATACTTTCACAGTACAGGGAAAAACTATCTGGAGACATTACACATGCCTGTCTCACACACCTCTTAATAAGCTGATATTGACTTACTTCATTATAAATCTTTATGGCAGTTTGTCTAAGGTCTTTCTCATCAATGTGTAGATCCTGTTGACATGTCTTAATTTATCTAAAGCCTTTGTGTAGTCGATACAGCAAAGATGTAGGTCTTTGTTTACTTCTATAGAACATTCTTTTAATTTTCTCAACCTATACACAGCATTTACTGTACCTTTGCCTTCTACAAACCCACATTGTTCTTTTTCGTATTTTGGGTTGTACTTTCTTCCTAACTCTTTGCATAATAATTCTTAGTAACTCTTCGTGATGTGGCTCATTATACTAATTGTCTCATCACATCCAAAGGCTCCCGATTTCTCGGGATTGCAATAAATATAGAATTATATAACTCATTAGGTATATCTCCAGTGTCATACCATTTCATAAAAAACCAACACAGCGGTCTGTTGCCACATCACGGACAGCAGTTTTTCGAACGCGGTATGCAGAATTACGAACTGCGTCAGTAACGCCTACGCCACGGAGAGTGACATTCATACGTTAAAATACACACCCTTGTCTGACACGTTATTTATACATGTAAGAGATTATATACACTTTACAGACCATCCTTAGAAGAAGTAGTACCACCTGCATGGACCATGCTTGAGTTCAATGTTAGAGAACGCAAACGAAACCGGCAATCATGGTTTATTTTAGTACACAGCGTTTGTGTGTATAAGCAACATTAACGTGATTAGGAGTTGAGTTGAGTTGAGCTAAGAACCGACATCACTGCACTCAGGACATTTCCAAATGCACTCCTTTCCCATCGTTCAACAGCCAGTGAAGAGTAACGTCATTAACTCACAGAAATAGAAGACTGGAGGGCTGATTGGCAATAATTGTTCTGATAACTTAGAAGAAGATAGTTCTCAAGCAGTGTTTTTACCTGTTATAAATTCCTCGGAACATTCCTTTACATTGAACGTATATTTACATAAAATAATTATTCATACCGAGCGAGGTTTTCCTCTCGTTGGCCATATTAAATGCCTCAGGGGTTTCCTCTGACATACCAAAAAGGAATCATTTTCCCACAAACAGGTGTGAAGTGGATTGTGATACAGAATATCAGTGCTTGGTCTCCATGGAGTCTCTGACCAGCACGCGAGGCACTCCAGACATTGGTGACCTTATAAAGTATTATGAGGATGCCGGACTGACTAAAGTTTTAAGCCACGAAATGCGTCTAATTTTTGAAGTCATTAACTTCGTGACTTTGAATACCGTTATTGGGATGTTTGGTATATTATCGAATATAATAAACATTATAGTTTTCTACAAACAAGGATTTTATTCTACTGTAAACATCAGCTTTATGGGGCTAGCTATCTCCGACCTGTGCTGTCTTATTACGCTACAGTGGGTGTCTATTTGTTTCAACCCACTTTTCGCCAGTTCCGGCGTGCCATGGATGGCTTTCGAGATAGAATATTTAACCGGAGCCTGGCCGCACGTCTGTTTCAGTCGCATTACAAACTTAATCACAGCTTTCGTATCAGGTGAGCGATGCCTGTGTATTGCCATGCCTCTTAAAGTGAAGCTAATCATCACTCCTAAGAGAACTGTAGCTGCAATCATCGCTATCTTCTTTGTTAATCTGGCCACCTTAGTCCCCGAGTATGCAACATCGTACATAGACTGGAAGTTCTACCCGTCCAGTAATACCCACCCTTCTAGGTCTTTTTTACACCAGCAACAGGAAGTACTTCCAAGGTTTAGTTTACATCTTAAACTCCACCCTCGGAATAGGGTCGTTTGTGGCTGTCGATGTATTTACTGTCATTTTAATCGTAAAATTAAAATACAGCTTAGCTTGGAGAAAGAAATCAATTTCTCACCATCAGAACCTGGAAAATGTCTCAAATAGAGAGAAGAAGACGATTATAATGGTGTTAATAATAGCGATTATTTTAATAGTTTGCTATACCCCTGGAATTATCGTATGTTTGGCAACATCTGTGGTATCGGAGTTTAATGTCATTGGTGGGTACGTTAACATCTTTGTGGCCTGCTGGTCATTTGCGTTTGTTTTTCAAACGATTAACTCCAGTGTGAATATTTTCCTCTACTGTTCCATGAGCTCTAGTTACAAGATTATCTTCGATGAACTATTTTTCCGAGAGACAGATGTTCACTGAATTGGTTTAATACAGATCTGCTTGGGTGAATTCAGTGGATAAATTGTTAAGCCGTCTGCCTCGTGTTCTGAAGATCGTGGGTTCGTACCTTTGACTTCGTTCAGAGTACAAAAGCAATTGTTCCGGAGACTCCAGTGGGACATAGCTGGATCTATATTGTTCGTACTTTATCTCTAAAATAATGTGTTTTATATTTACTGTTTTTTTTTAATCATCATTAGTCTGAGAATTTTATATTAAACCAGCATAGATCACATAACTTGTGTGTTTGTTATTTGGCCTATCATCGTCATCAAGTTCCCTGCCAGCTGGCGTTCATGTCTCTCCACAGATATCGGTTTTTTTAACTTTCTAGATATAGAAATATTTAACTTTAACAATTCATACAGCGTAGGTATAGCACAAAGTAGGGTATAAAACCATACAACTTAATAACTGCCACAAAGTAGATATAGAAATATCTCACTTTATAACTAGTACAGAGTAAAGTGTAAATGTTGCACGTCTTTTGCAGGAAGAGCTTTCCCTATTACCAATGTCCATCCGGTGAACATTCTTGGACTTCTGTAGTGTATTAGTCAGAATATAAGCAAATGTTCATCATTTCTGTCAGAACATAACGAAATGTTTACCTCTTCTATTAGAACATTAGTAAATGTTTATCCTCTCCGTTAAGCTCGACTGAAACATGCTTCTGCAGGAGTTGGGGGGGGGGGGGGGGGGGGGGGGGTGTTTACAGATTTCGTGACAGTTAAAAGTTAGTTGCATATTCTTTGCAGGACGTAGCCCAGCATTTGTTTGTGGCTGTTCGTGATGCCTGAGCAGGTTTACGTTCAGTGATTTGCCATTGCTCTTTGGCACCCATTCATTCATCACGTTCCATACCGATAAGGATAGGTGGTCATGATTCGCCAACTCACTCGACCACCAGAGTCGTGGATCAGTTCAGTGTTCTTGTCTCGACCATAACCTCCAGGCTAATTCTCTGCCTTCCCCAATGTTCTCTTTCCTTCGATCCTTGCCAGTTGTCATCACGTTCTCCAATTTATTTCTTCTCATAACATGACGAAATAATGTTGACTGTCTACGTCTAATTTCTCTAATCAGTGTACGATGTTCATTTGTTTCTTGTATGACTTGGTCATTGATTTTTCTGTTTGTCCACGGCATTCTTTGCAGTTTCCACAGAAACCACATTTCCATAGACATCCGATGTTTTTCACCTTATCTGTTCATTGTCTATGCTTCACATCCATACAAAAGTATAGGTTCTATGTAGCACTTCAACACTCTTATTCTCGATGTAAATGACATATTTGTATTGGTCATTATGGTTTTTCATCATCTCCCATCAGATGTTAAGACTGTTCCGAGATAATTGCACTGATTCACTTCTTCTTCTTCTTCTTCAGCGTTCCGAGCCATTGAGGTTCTTTGCTGCAGATACAATCCGTCTCCATTCGTCTCTCTGGTTGACCTTCTCTTGCCAGTCGTTGATTCCAAGTGCTTGTAGGTCTGTATATATATTATCTCTCCACCGTCTTCTTGGTCTACCTCGGGGTCTACGGTCATTTATTTCCTGAGTGTAAGCGACTTTTGTTTCCCTATTATCTTCCATTCTTTCTATATGCCCCAGCCATTGTAGTATATTAGCCTTCATGATACCAGTGATTAGCGGGGACTTAAACAGATACTGATTCACTTGTTTAATAATATATTCATTTACCTGTATATTACATTTTGGTATCTCCTTTCTAGTGACCACTATAATCTGCCTTCTTACAATTTAATTCTAACCTTAGTTGTTCACTGTGTGCAAAAACTGCATCTAATAAATGTTGTACATTCTCCTCCTTGTCTGCAATCAATACTGTGCCATCCGCATATCTAATGTTATTGATGTTATGTCCTCCAATGATGATTCCATGTATATCGTCAAAATTTCTCAAAATACTTTCACAGTACAGGGAAAAACTATCTGGAGACATTACACATGCCTGTCTCACACACCTCTTAATAAGCTGATATTGACTTACTTCATTATAAATCTTTATGGCAGTTTGTCTAAGGTCTTTCTCATCAATGTGTAGATCATGTTGACATGTCTTAATTTATCTAAAGCCTTTGTGTAGTCGATACAGCAAAGATGTAGGTCTTTGTTTACTTCTATAGAACATTCTTTTAATTTTCTCAACCTATACACAGCATTTACTGTACCTTTGCCTTCTACAAACCCACATTGTTCTTTTCGTATTTTGGGTTGTACTTTCTTCCTAACTCTTTGCATAATAATTCTTAGTAAACTCTTCGTGATGTGGCTCATTATACTAATTGTCTCATCACATCCAAAGGCTCCCGATTTCTCGGGATTGCAATAAATATAGAATTATATAACTCATTAGGTATATCTCCAGTGTCATACCATTTCATAAAAAACCAACACAGCGGTCTGTTGCCACATCACGGACAGCAGTTTTTCGAACGCGGTATGCAGAATTACGAACTGCGTCAGTAACGCCTACGCCACGGAGAGTGACATTCATACGTTAAATACACACCCTTGTCTGACACGTTATTTATACATGTAAGAGATTATATACACTTTACAGACCATCCTTAGAAGAAGTAGTACCACCTGCATGGACCATGCTTGAGTTCAATGTTAGAGAACGCAAACGAACCGGCAATCATGGTTTATTTTAGTACACAGCGTTTGTGTGTATAAGCAACATTAACGTGATTAGGAGTTGAGTTGAGTTGAGCTAAGAACCGACATCACTGCACTCAGGACATTTCCAAATGCACTCCGTTCCCTCGTTCAACAGCCAGTGAAGAGTAACGTCATTAACTCACAGAAATAGAAGACTGGAGGGCTGATTGGCAATAATTGTTTCTGATAACTTAGAAGAAGATAGTTCTCAAGCAGTGTTTTTACCTGTTATAATTCCTCGGAACATTCCTTTACATTGAACGTATATTTACATAAAATAATTATTCATACCGAGCGAGGTTTTCCTCTCGTTGGCCATATTAAATGCCTCAGGGGTTTCCTCTGACATACCAAAAAGGAATCATTTTCCCACAAACAGGTGTGAAGTGGATTGTGATACAGAATATCAGTGCTTGGTCTCCATGGAGTCTCTGACCAGCACGCGAGGCACTCCAGACATTGGTGACCTTATAAAGTATTATGAGGATGCCGGACTGACTAAAATTTTAAGCCACGAAATGCGATTAATTTTTGAAGCGATTAACTTCGTGACTTTGAGTACCGTTATTGGGATGTTTGGTATATTATCGAATATAATAAACGTTATAGTTTTCTACAAACAAGGATTTAATTCTACTGTAAACATCAGCTTTATGGGGCTAGCTATATCCGACCTGTGCTGCCTTATTACGCTACAGTGGGTGTCTATTTGTTTCAACCCTCTTTTCGCCAGTTCCGGTGTACCATGGGTGGCCTACAAGATAGAATATTTAACCGGAGCCTGGCCGCATGTCTGTTTCAGTCGCATTACAAACTTAATCACAGCTTTCGTATCAGGAGAGCGATGCCTGTGTATTGCCATGCCTCTCAAAGTGAAGCTAATCATCACTCCTAAGAGAACTATAGCTGCAATCAGCATTATGTACGTCGTTAATCTGGCCACCTTAGTCCCCGAGTATGCAACATCGTACATAGACTGGAAGTTCTACCCGTCCAGTAATACCACCCTTCTAGGTCTTTTTTACACCAGCAACAGGAAGTACTTCCAAGGTTTAGTTTACATCTTAAACTCCACCCTCGGAATAGGGTCGTTTGTGGCTGTCGATGTATTTACTGTCATTTTAATCGTAAAATTAAAATACAGCTTAGCTTGGAGAAAGAAATCAATTTCTCACCATCAGAACCTGGAAAATGTCTCAAATAGAGAGAAGAAGACGATTATAATGGTGTTAATAATAGCGATTATTTTAATAGTTTGCTATACCCCTGGAATTATCGTATGTTTGGCAACATCTGTGGTATCGGAGTTTAATGTCATTGGTGGGTACGTTAACATCTTTGTGGCCTGCTGGTCATTTGCGTTTGTTTTTCAAACGATTAACTCCAGTGTGAATATTTTCCTCTACTGTTCCATGAGCTCTAGTTACAAGATTATCTTCGATGAACTATTTTTCCGAGAGACAGATGTTCACTGAATTGGTTTAATACAGATCTGCTTGGGTGAATTCAGTGGATAAATTGTTAAGCCGTCTGCCTCGTGTTCTGAAGATCGTGGGTTCGTACCTTTGACTTCGTTCAGAGTACAAAAGCAATTGTTCCGGAGACTCCAGTGGGACATAGCTGGATCTATATTGTTCGTACTTTATCTCTAAAATAATGTGTTTTATATTTACTGTTTTTTTTTAATCATCATTAGTCTGAGAATTTTATATTAAACCAGCATAGATCACATAACTTGTGTGTTTGTTATTTGGCCTATCATCGTCATCAAGTTCCCTGCCAGCTGGCGTTCATGTCTCTCCACAGATATCGGTTTTTTAACTTTCTAGATATAGAAATATTTAACTTTAACAATTCATACAGCGTAGGTATAGCACAAAGTAGGTATAAAACCATACAACTTAATAACTGCCACAAAGTAGATATAGAAATATCTCACTTTATAACTAGTACAGAGTAAAGTGTAAATGTTGCACGTCTTTTGCAGGAAGAGCTTTCCCTATTACCAATGTCCATCCGGTGAACATTCTTGGACTTCTGTAGTGTATTAGTCAGAATATAAGCAAATGTTCATCATTTCTGTCAGAACATAACGAAATGTTTACCTCTTCTATTAGAACATTAGTAAATGTTTATCCTCTCCGTTAAGCTCGACTGAAACATGCTTCTGCAGGAGTTGGGGGGGGGGGGGTGTTTACAGATTTCGTGACAGTTAAAAGTTAGTTGCATATTCTTTGCAGGACGTAGCCCAGCATTTGTTTGTGGCTGTTCGTGATGCCTGGGCAGGTTTACGTTCAGTGATTTGCCATTGCTCTTTGGCACCCATTCATTCATCACGTTCCATACCGATAAGGATAGGTGGTCATGATTCGCCAACTCACTCGACCACCAGAGTCGTGGATCAGTTCAGTGTTCTTGTCTCGATCATAACCTCCAGGCTACTTCTCTGCCTTCCCCAATGTTCTCTTTCCTTCGATCCTTGCCAGTTGTCATCAAGTTCTCCAATTTATTTCTTCTCATAACGTGACGAAATAATGTTGACTGTCTACGTCTAATTTCTCTAATCAGTGTACGATGTTCATTTGTTTCTTGTATGACTTGGTCATTGATTTTTCTGTTTGTCCACGGCATTCTTTGCAGTTTCCACAGAAACCACATTTCCATAGACATCAGATGTTTTTCACCTTATCTGTTCATTGTCTATGCTTCACATCCATACAAAAGTATAGGTTCTATGTAGCACTTCAACACTCTTATTCTCGATGTAAATGACATATTTGTATTGGTCATTATGGTTTTTCATCATCTCCCATCAGATGTTAAGACTGTTCCGAGATAATTGCACTGATTCACTTCTTCTTCTTCTTCTTCAGCGTTCCGAGCCATTGAGGTTCTTTGCTGCAGATACAATCCGTCTCCATTCGTCTCTCTGGTTGACCTTCTCTTGCCAGTCGTTGATTCCAAGTGCTTGTAGGTCTGTATATATATTATCTCTCCACCGTCTTCTTGGTCTACCTCGGGGTCTACGGTCATTTATTTCCTGAGTGTAAGCGACTTTTGTTTCCCTATTATCTTCCATTCTTTCTATATGTCCCAGCCATTGTAGTATATTAGCCTTCATGATACCAGTGATTAGCGGTGACTTAAACAGATACTGATTCACTTGTTTAATAATATATTCATTTACCTGTATATTACATTTTGGTATCTCCTTTCTAGTGACCACTATAATCTGCCTTCTTACAATTTAATTCTAACCTTAGTTGTTCACTGTGTGCAAAAACTGCATCTAATAAATGTTGTACATTCTCCTCCTTGTCTGCAATCAATACTGTATCATCCGCATATCTAATGTTATTGATGTTATGTCCTCCAATGATGATTCCATGTATAACGTCAAAATGTCTCAAAATACTTTCACAGTACAGGGAAAAACTATCTGGAGACATTACACATGCCTGTCTCACACACCTCTTAATAAGCTGATATTGACTTACTTCATTATAAATCTTTATGGCAGCTTGTCTAAGGTCTTTCTCATCAATGTGTAGATCATGTTGACATGTCTTAATTTATCTAAAGCCTTTGTGTAGTCGATACAGCAAAGATGTAGGTCTTTGTTTACTTCTATAGAACATTCTTTTAATTTTCTCAACCTATACACAGCATTTACTGTACCTTTGCCTTCTACAAACCCACATTGTTCTTTTCGTATTTTGGGTTGTACTTTCTTCCTAACTCTTTGCATAATAATTCTTAGTAAACTCTTCGTGATGTGGCTCATTATACTAATTGTCTCATCACATCCAAAGGCTCCCGATTTCTCGGGATTGCAATAAATATAGAATTATATAACTCATTAGGTATATCTCCAGTGTCATACCATTTCATAAAAAACCAACACAGCGGTCTGTTGCCACATCACGGACAGCAGTTTTTCGAACGCGGTATGCAGAATTACGAACTGCGTCAGTAACGCCTACGCCACGGAGAGTGACACTCATACGTTAAATACACACCCTTGTCTGACACGTTATTTATACATGTAAGAGATTATATACACTTTACAGACCATCCTTAGAAGAAGTAGTACCACCTGCATGGACCATGCTTGAGTTCAATGTTAGAGAACGCAAACGAACCGGCAATCATGGTTTATTTTAGTACACAGCGTATGTGTGTATAAGCAACATTAACGTGATTAGGAGTTGAGTTGAGTTGAGCTAAGAACCGACATCACTGCACTCAGGACATTTCCAAATAGCACTCCGTTCCCTCGTTCAACAGGCCAGTGAAGAGTAACGTCATTAACTCACAGAAATAGAAGACTGGAGGGCTGATTGGCAATAATTGTTTCTGATAACTTAGAAGAAGATAGTTCTCAAGCAGTGTTTTTACCTTTTATAATTCCTCGGAACATTCCTTTACATTGAACGTATATTTACATAAAATAATTATTCATACCTGAGCGAGGATTTTCCTCTCGTTGGCCATATTAAATGCCTCAGGGTTTTCCTCTGACATACCAAAAAGGAATCATTTTCCCACAAACAGGTGTGAAGTGGATTGTGATACAGAATATCAGTGCTTGGTCTCCATGGAGTCTCTGACCAGCACGCGAGGCACTCCAGACATTGGTGACCTTATAAAGTATTATGAGGATGCCGGACTGACTAAAATTTTAAGCCACGAAATGCGACTAATTTTTGAAGCGATTAACTTCGTGACTTTGAGTACCGTTATTGGGATGTTTGGTATATTATCGAATATAATAAACGTTATAGTTTTCTACAAACAAGGATTTAATTCTACTGTAAACATCAGCTTTATGGGGCTAGCTATATCCGACCTGTGCTGTCTTATTACGCTACAGTGGGTGTCTATTTGTTTCAACCCTCTTTTCGCCAGTTCCGGTGTACCATGGGTGGCCTACGAGATAGAATATTTAACCGGAGCCTGGCCGCACGTCTGTTTCAGTCGCATTACAAACTTAATCACAGCTTTCGTATCAGGAGAGCGATGCCTGTGTATTGCCATGCCTCTCAAAGTGAAGCTAATCATCACTCCTAAGAGAACTATAGCTGCAATCAGCATTACGTACGTCGTTAATCTGGCCACCTTAGTCCCCGAGTATGCAACATCGTACATAGACTGGAAGTTCTACCCGTCCAGTAATACCACCCTTCTAGGTCTTGTTTACACCAGCAACAGGAAGTACTTCCAAGGTTTGGTTTACATCTTAAACTCCACCCTCGGAATAGGGTCATTTGTGGCTGTCGATGTATTTACTGTCATTTTAATCGTAAAATTAAAATACAGCTTAGCTTGGAGAAAGAAATCAATTTCTCACCATCAGAACCTGGAAAATGTCTCAAATAGAGAGAAGAAGACGATTATAATGGTGTTAATAATAGCGATTATTTTAATAGTCTGCTATACCCCTGGAATTATCGTATGTTTGGCAACATCTGTGGTATCGGAGTTTAATGTCATTGGTGGGTACGTTAACATCTTTGTGGCCTGCTGGTCATTTGCGTTTGTTTTTCAAACGATTAACTCCAGTGTGAATATTTTCCTCTACTATTCCATGAGCTCTAGTTACAAGATTATCTTCGATGAACTATTTTTCCGAGAGACAGATGTTCACTGAATTGGTTTAATACAGATCTGCTTGGGTGAATTCAGTGGATAAATTGTTAAGCCGTCTGCCTCGTGTTCTGAAGATCGTGGGTTCGTACCTTTGACTTCGTTCAGAGCACAAAAGCAATTGTTCCTGAGACTCCAGTGGGACATAGCTGGATCTATATTGTTCGTACTTGATCTCTAAAATAATGTGTTTTATATTTACTGTTTTTTTTTTATCATCATTAGTCTGAGAATTTTATATTAAACCAGCATAGATCACATAACTTGTGTGTTTGTTATTTGGCCTATCATCGTCATCAAGTTCCCTGCCAGTTGGCGTTCATGTCTCTCCACAGATATCGGTTTTTTAACTTTCTAGATATAGAAATATTTAACTTTAACAATTCATACAGCGTAGGTATAGCACAAAGTAGGTATAAAACCATACAACTTAATAACTGCCACAAAGTAGATATATAAATATCTCACTTTATAACTAGTACAGAGTAAAGTGTAAATGTTGCACGTCTTTTGCAGGAAGAGCTTTCCCTATTACCAATGTCCATCCGGTGAACATTCTTGGACTTCTGTAGTGTATTAGTCAGAATATAAGCAAATGTTCATCATTTCTGTCAGAACATAACGAAATGTTTACCTCTTCTATTAGAACATTAGGAAATGTTTAGCCTTTATGTCAGAATATTAGTAAATGTTTATCCTTTCTATCAGAACAGTATAAATGGTTGCTCTTTCTTTCGGAACATAGCAAATGTTTATCCTTTATGTCAGAACATTAGCAAATGTTTATCCTTTCTGTCAGAACATGGGAAATGTTTATCCTTTCTGTCAGAACATTAGTAAATATGTATTCTCTCTATCAGAACATATGTAAATGTTTATCCTTTAGATCAGATTATAAGTAAATTATTAGCCTTTCTGTCAGAACATTGTGAAATGTTTATCCCTTCTATCAGAACATTAGTAAATGTATATCCTTTTGACAGAACATTAGTAAATGTTTATAATTTATGTCAGAACATTATTATATCTGCGTCTCTCTGTCAGGCTTCGTTGAAGCATGCTTCTGCAGGAGCTGGATGAGCTATATATTTCATGACAGACATACGTTACATACACCCTTGTCTGACACTGTGTTTATACTTGTAAGAGATTATATAAACTTTACAGATCATCATTTTAAGAAGTTATAGCACATATATGAACTACGTTTGGGTTCAAAGCTAGAGAACGCAAACAAAACGGCAGTAATGTTTTATTTGTGTACACAGTGTGTGTTTGTATAAGCAACATTAACGTCATTAGGAGTTGAGTTGAGCTAAGTACTGACATCACTGCGCTCAGGACATTCCCAACTGCCCTCCGTCCCGTCGTTGAACAGTCAGCGAAGAGTAACGTCATAATGAACTCAACAAAAACAGAAGACTCGAGGGCCGATTGTCAAAAAGTGTTTCAGATAACTTAGAAGAAGATAGTTTTCAAACGATGTTTTTAACTGTTAAATTTCGTTAATTTACATTGAATCTATATTTACATCCCTAGCGAGGTGTACCTCTCGTTGGCCATATTAAACGCCACTGTAGTTTTCCTCTGACATACCAAAAACAGAATCATTTTCTCACAAACAGGTGTGAAGTGGATTGTGATACCGAATAACAGTGCTTAGTCTCCATGGAGTCTCTGACCAGCACGCAAGGCACTCCAGACATTGGTAACCTTATAAAGTATTATGGGAATGTCGGACTGACTAGTTTTAAGCTACGAAATGCGACTAATTTTTGAAACGATTAACTTCGTGATTCTATGTACTGTTATTGGGATGTTTGGTATATTATCGAATATAATAAACGTTATAGTTTTTTTTTCCAAACAAGGATTTAATTCTACTTTAAACATCAGCTTTTTGGGGCTAGCTATCTCTGACCTGTGCTGTCTTATTACGCTACAGTGGGTGTTGCCATGCTATTGGTCCCGCATTAACAACTGATAACTCAACGTCCAACAGCATTTCAAATTCTTTGGCTCCATATAACTTGTAAAACAATAGCAACATCGAAGCTGGAAGCTCTAACGTGAGTGACGAAGCCAACTCCCGGATTTACGATTGACCATAAAGTTATTTAATTATAACAGTTAGTTAGTTAGTTAGTCGTAGTTCCAACCTCACAGCAACGGGTCGTCCCCATTATGCTCCGTTCCTGTGCCAGTGAATATCGCACAAAACGCTCCCCACTGCCCAATGTGACAAGTGGAAAAGACAGGAGTCTCGACAAACAACAGCCCGCACAGATCCACTGTGCATAATGCCGCTGCCAGAATGTCAACACAATAGTCCCCGAACGAAACACCCAGTTTATCTCTGACGGAATCGGCAGTCATTTTCCCATCTGGATGTTTCCTAGATGTTCACCCACACAACCCACGAAAATACAGTTCATCGTCGATGGCAATGGCAGTCAACCAGAAGCCCAGCAGCCACGCATTTCTGCATAAGGCAAAAACCAGTCAACTCTGGGACATAGCCATATACCATCGCTCTGAACATGCAGTCACGTTCCAAAAAACCTCGGGCAGATTCAAAAGCATTTCACACCAAACTCACAGCTCACAGTGTCGCGCCACGCACTCACTCAGTAGCAGGGCGACGGAACCATCAAGCCTCCTTAGTCGCCTCTTACGACATGCATGGTAGGCTACAGTGTTGCTATTCTTTGCTTCCCTTATGGGCCCCGGCAACACACGGGAGTTAATTATAACAGCTCATAGGTACGTTTGTAATCAATCAAATATTTCCGTCACTTAGGGGTCTGTGAAGTCAGGCGGGACCTAAGTTCTATTGACATGAATATATTGATAATACCAAAACTAACCTGGCTTTCAAATAAATATTATGCGTCCATTCGACCTCGGCCGACCTTCTGTCACTCCACCCGTATGTCCGTCTCGGTGCTCCGTAAAATACATGTCTAGTTATATTCGTTGGTTCTGTGGCGACACCGTGTGGCAGTCAATAAATATCCTCTTCTTCTGCTAATTCAATGACAGCCACTGTTTCTTGTGCCAACACCAGTCCGTAGCCAACATCCAACTTTGCACTGCCTCCTTCTTCCATTCCCCGTCCGTCCGTTTCTCCTGTTATCCTAATTGCTAACTGACGTTTTTCCCTGTTTCTAAGTCGTCCCATAGATTTCCCGTCTATTTTCCGTCGAGGATTTCTCTTTTCTTTTCATGACGTCATTTCGCCTGTACGCACTATATGGCAGGTGTCTATGTGTTTCAACCCACTTTTCGCCAGGTCCGGCGTACAATGGATGGCCTCATTGGCACCTTTCCGTTTTGACAGACGATAGTTTGGTACATTGTGCTTCAAAAAGGCTTAATAACTACGATCCATGGCGGTGGCGAGTGTGGCTGGTAAGGCCAATTCTTGCTGCAAATGTTTGCCCACAGTAGGTGCATGTGAAAACATGGTCATTTCCACCATTTTGCACCATCTTACGTCTCTCACGCTCTGTGTGTGCTTTATCCTGCAATCATTTTTTCCTTTGTCTTTATTCCATTTCTGATAGTTGCCCTCCATACAACACGTTCAGCGGCGACGTGCTCCCATTGTGCGTTATCAATGCCTGTATCAATCATATCCCGCTTACACACATCTTTGTATCGTAGTAGAGGCCGACCCTGAGATCTCCTACCCGTCTGTAATTCACCAAAAAAGATGTCCTTTGGTATTCTACCATCATCCATCCTCCTAACGTGTCCTATCCATCTAAGTCTACGAAGACTGAGCATGGAATACACCGTCACACAACCTGATCTTTCCAATACTTCAGTATTTGTGATTTTGTCTTGCCACTTAATACCAAGTATTCTTCGCAGACACCGCATATGAAAGCTGTTTAAACGTTTCTCTTGGCGTGAGTAAGTTGTCCAGGTTTCACTGCCATAAAGAAGAGTACTAAGGACACAGGCTTGGTAGACGAGGACTTTTGTTTTGGCAGTAAGCTTCCTGTTCTCCCAGACTCTTTTTGCTAACATGTTCATTGTTGTTGTTGCCTTGCCAATCCTGATGTTGATTTCCTGATCGAGGAATAATTTGCTATTTACCTCTGATCCTAGATATGTAAATAGGTCTACTATCTCCAGTTCGGCGTCGTCAATAAAGATTGATGGTGCACCATGTGCACCTTGTGACATAATCTGTTCCATCTTTTTGTTAATTGTTAAACCAAATTCAGAACAAGCATTGGAGAATGCAGATAGTAGATGTTATAATTCTTCCTCAGAGTGGGTCGTAATCGCAGCATCATCCGCAAAAAGCAACTCTCTGATTAGTACCCTGCTAATTTTGGTCTTGGCCTTCAATCTCTGAGCATTATAGAGGCCACCATCTGAGCGTGAATGAATGTATATACCGTCATCCTGATCACGAAAGGCATATTTCAGTAGAAGTGAAAAGTATATCCCAAAGAGGGTGGGGGATAGTACACAACCTTGCTTAACTCCACTCTTGATTTCAAACTCTTCTGAAGTTGAGCCATCAAACTTGATTATACCTTTCATGCCTGTGTGGAACGATTCCACAATGGACAGAAGAGTTTGTGGGCAGCCAATCTTCTTTAGTGCTTTGAACAGACCCTCACGACTCACCAAATCGAATGCCTTTGTGAGGTCAATGAAGGCAATAAACAGTGGCTGATTTTGTTCCCGGCATTTTTCTTGCATCTTTCGCAATGAGAATATCATATCAATGGTAGACCGGTTCTGACGGAAGCCGCACTGTGATTCGGGGTAGACTTGATCTCCCAGGACTTGAAGTCTGTGCAGGACAATTCTGGCAAATACTTTCCCAACAATACACAGAAGTGAGATACCCCTATAGTTGTTACAGTCGCTCCGATCTCCCTTGTTCTTGTACAGCGTTATGATGTTTGAATCTTTGAAATCCTGTGGGACTTGTCCTTCTCGCCAGCATAGCTCTATTAGCTGGTGGATCTGTAGAGCGAGTGTGTCTTGCCCACTTCTAATTACCTCTATTGGAATCCCATCCTTACCTGGAGCCTTGCCAGATGCAAGCTCATTTATAGCACACTTAACTTCTGTTATAGTGGGAAGTGTGTCCAGGTGGTCAAGAGTTGGCAGGGCCTCTATGGCGTTGAGGGCATCATCCGCTAGCTTGGTCTCACTTGAGTAAAGCTCTAAATAGTGCTCGACCTATCTATCCATCTGCTGTTTCTTATCAGTGATGATTTCTCCAGTCAAGGTTTTCAGCGGTGCACTTCTTTTGATCATTGGACCACAGGCTTTCTTTACCCTACATACATGCTTCTGATGTTTCCCTTATCACTTGCGATTTGAATGGACTCACTATAACTTGATCCAATAGTCATTCGTACTCTGCCTGGCAGCCTTTTGTACATCCTTCCTCGCTTGCTTCAGCTCACTCAGTTTCTTAAGAGAGCTATCTTCTTTTTATCAATCAAGGGCTGCAGTATCTGGCTGTTTGCCGCAAACCAGTCTTGCCTCTTATGATCCACAGTGCCGTAAACCCCTACCGCTGTTTTATAAATAGTTTCCTTAAGTTTACTCCATTTATCATTTACTATACAATTTTCTGATGTATCATTGAAAGCGTCTTCAAGTTGCTGTTGAAATTCAAAGCACTTTCCAGGATCGTGAGTGTTAGTAATATTAATCCTGGGGCTAGACTTGTGTTTAGCTCTGTAGATTCTGTTTGGTCTCAGTCTAACCCTTGCAACAACCAAAGAATGATCTGTATCACAGTCAGCACTGTGGTAACTTCGAGTTAATGATGTATGGTTCAGATGTTGTCTCCGTGTGATAATGAAGTCCAGCTGATGCCAATGGCTGGATCTTGGATGTTTCCATGTGACCTTATGCATCTCTTTTGTTTTAAAAAATGAGTTTATAATACATAGGTCATTTCTAGTGCAATGCTCCAGCAGCCTTTGCCCATTATCATTCATGTGACCGATGTTGTATTTTCCAAGGCACACTGGCCATGAACTCGAGTCCTTGCCCACACGAGCATTGAAATCACCGAGCATATAAATGTAGTCGGATTTTGGAACTGCCTTGATCGCAGAGTCTAGCTGCTCATAGAATGTATCCTTCACATCATCAGAGGAAGCGAGTGTCGGTGCATATGCAGTGAGAATGGTGGCAAATCCACAAGAGGTTGCCAAGCGCAGTGATAATAATCTTTCATTACCTCCAGCTGGGATATCAATCATTCCCAGTAGCGAATTCTTCACTGCAAAGCCCACACCATGTTGCCTTTTTTCTGCCTGCCCTCTTCCCTTCCAAAAAAAGGTGTAATTGTTTTCCCTGAGTGACCCTTCCTCAGCGAGGCGAGTCTCCTGCAGGCCAGCAATATCAATGTTAAGACGATTGAGTTCAGCATCAATCACAGCCGTTTTTCTCACATCGTCAATATTAGTCAAGTCAGTGGAAAATCCTGGACACATGGTTCTCACGTTCCAGGTTGCAAGCCGTAGCTTGAGGTTTCTATTCTTTTTATTAGTACCTGGTGCATTGGTTTTACAGCCTGCGATTCAGATTTTGTCCTAGCCCCAAGCACCCATTGAAGCAGGCAGGATGTGGCGGATCAGCACCCAATTGGCTGGGGGCTGCCCAGCTTGAGGCGGGCGGTAGCTGATCAGTGACACCTGTAGGTGTCTGCCACCGTCAGAGGCAACGCGTGGCGCCCCATGTCTACGCCAACTGACAAGGACTTATAACCCGTAACAGTTGCCTCTCGCTTTGATTCCGAGACCGATTAAGACCAGGGATGGAGTTATTGCCTCTCCATAGCACAAAGCCTGGGCTAAAATAAAGAAACCATGTGTTGCCCATGCAGCATGATCCCTCTATCGGCCTGCCTAGTTCACTCCAGAGGAAAGTATGGATGGCCTACGAGATAGAATATTTAACCGGAGCCTCGCTGCTTTCTGCTTCAGCCGCATTAAAAACTTAATCACGGCTTTCGTATCAGGTGAAAGATACTTGTGGATTGCCATGCCTCTTAAAGTGAAGCTAATCATCACTCCTAAGAGAACTATAGCTGCAATCAGCATCGTGTACGTCATTAATCTGGCCACCTTAGTCCCCGAGTATACTACATCGTACATAGACTAGAAGTTCTACCCGTCCAAAAACACCACTCTTTTAGGTCTTGTTTACACTTGCAAAAGGAATTACTTCGAAGGGTTGGTTTTCATCTTGAACTCCATCCTGAGAATAGCGTCATTTGTGGCTGTCGATGTATTTACCATCATTTTAATCGTAAAATTAAGATACACTCAGCCTGGAGAAAAACAACACGTTCTGGCCATCAGATCAAGGAAAGTGTGTCAAATCGAGACAAGAAGACGATTATGATGGTGTTAATAATCGCGATTATTTTAATAGTTTGCTATACCCCTGGAGTTATCGTATGTTTGACAACGTCTGTCGTATCGGAGTTTAATGTCAGTGGTGAGTACGTTAACATCTATGTGACCTGCTGGTCATTTGCGTTTGTTTTTCAAACGATCAACTCCAGTGTGAATATTTTCCTCTACTATTCCATGAGCTCCAGTTATAAGGTTATCCTTCGGTGAACTTCAGTTATCTTTTTACCCCCGAGAGACAGATGTTCACTGAATTGTTATCACTATTTGGTTATTGGTATGACTATCATTGTACAAGGATATCTCCTTTAAGTGACCCAATATGCTGCACGTGGTCTAAAAAAGGAATTAAAACTCCTAAACATAAACACATAAGTGTAAAATATAGAAGTTACAAAAATTTCAACCAAAACGCATTTTTACAGGACTTGCTCAGTTCACCTCTAGACAATGTTTATCAGCTTCCTGACCCGGATGATGCTCTGGAATTCTGGATGAAAACCTTTATTGATGTTTTTGATAGACATGTGCCAGTCAAGGAAGTTCGAGTAAAACACCACGTCAAGCCACCTTGGATCACCCAGGAAATATTTGAAATTATGAGAGACAGAGATAAAGCACATAAAAAGCGTGATCTCAGTGCATACCGTACTCTTAGAAACAAAGTTCAATATAACATACGACGGGAAATTAAAATTACTTTAAGAACTTAGTAATGGATAAAACAAATAGTAAGGATATATGGAAGGCAATTAACTCCTTGACAAACAAGTATAACCTCCGAAATTCTTTACCATCAAATCATATTACATGCGACCAATTTAGTATTTTTTTTCAAACTGACATAGACGAGTTGAAGGCTTCAATACCTAATTCTCCTTGCAACTTATCTTTATTGTCATCGTTTTGCGAGAATAGATGCTCCCGCGATATTCTTTCCGACATATCGCTAATGACAATCACTGAAGTATTCACTTACCTCAGTAACCTAAAAAACATAACCTCATCTGGGTTAGATGGAATCAGCAACCGGATTCTCCGTTGTGCTGCGCCAGTGATCTGTACATCACTAACCTATGTATATAATCAGTGTCTCACCAAAGACCACTTTCCATCAGCTCTCAAAATCGCTAAATTCTACCCTCTTCTTAAATCTGGTTCATTGGACAATGGTCTCCCGAACAATTACAGACCTATTTCCTTACTATCATCACTATCTAAGCCACTAGAAAAACACATCCATAAAGTAACATTACAGTATTTAGTTCGCAACAAGCTTATTGTTGGCAGCCAATAAAGATTTCGACCAAAATATTCTTGCCATACGGCCCTAACAAACATGATAGAAAATTGGCACCAGAATATAAGCAACAACAGTCTATGTGGAACTGTGTTTATTGATTTCAAGAAAGCATTTGATATGATAGACCATGTTGTTTTAATTAAAAAACTTGAGACAATGAAAATTTGCCCTAATGTAGTCACTCTAATATCATCTTTTCTATCAAACAGAAAGCAAGTAGTATCACATAATAAATCTCCGTCTCAAACCACTACCTTCAATATTGGAGTATCGCAAGGCTCTATTCTTGGCCTCTATTATTTGCCATATATATTAAAGATCTACCTTTGCATCTTTCGTCGTCCTGCGATCTATTTGCAGATGACTGTACAGTGTACACAAACGCTGAAAACTGTATTTTACTGGAGTCGTCTTTACAACAAGAATTAAATAATGTAGTTAGGTGGAGCTATTCAAACCGTATGCAAATTAACATCACTAAAACAAAAGCAATGTTATTAACAACCAGACAAAGACTTCAAACTCTAAGCTCACACACATCACTTCAACTTTACATCGATAACATGCCAGTAGAAAGTGTAATTGAGCACAAAACATTAGGCCTAATCATTGATAGAAACCTAACATTTAATTCCCACGTTCAAGCGCTCATTAAACAAACAGCGAAAAAAGTCTACCAACTCGCCAAAATTAAAAACTTCCTTGATGTGGACACAAGGAAACTATTCTATACTTCTCATATACAGACACACTTTGACTACTGATCTACAATCTGGGACGGTTGTTCTAATTCAAACACCAAGCGACTTTACTCACTCCAGAAACGGGCCATGAGTCTAATTTATAGCAAACATTTATCTGACAATCCTAGCCTGTATAAACGCCTTCAGTTACTACCATTCCGCAAACGCCTGCTTTTCAATAAAGCTAAACTAATTCACAAAATCGTGCATCGGAATGCCCCAAATTACCTTTGGCCATTGTTTAAATATAATGCTAGACACAGTAAACGTTTAAATATACTACACATTCCGAAGCCTAGGATTGACTTATACAAACAAGCTTAACGTACTCTGCAGCTCAGCTGTGGAACAATCTTCCACAAGAAATCAAAGACATCACCAATCCCTATTCATATAATCGCAAATTATTCGAACACTATCTCAATACGGATTACCTTCCCCCTTAATAATAGAGATAATAATAATAATAACAAAACCCTAGTATAACAGCCAGTCCTCTTTTTGTACGCCAGTATATTCCACATGGCTAATAACAAGTGTCAGACCATTATCTAATATTACTGTGTCGTGTAGTTTTGATGTTCGCATTTTGCCCATGCCTTTATAATGCATATCTTTTATATTGTTGCTGTTTTTTGTTAGCCTTGAATGATGTGTGAATGAAATAATGTATGAAAGAGAGTGATAGAAGGGCAGAATGTTAGACGGGCCTGCGTGCCCAATTCTTAACCCTTTGAAAATAAAGTTTGTTCGTTCGTTCGTTCGTTCGGTTTCTTCACATAGATCACACAAAGAGAATCTTAGCACAGTGCACCAACCCCGGAGTTGATTCAGATGTGTGTTAACCTGAATCACATGCTATAAATATGCTTGTAGTAACAACTTGTATAATTGTGAATGCTATCATTAACACCGGCATATTCTGTTCTGTTCTTTTCTCCTCCACGTTCCAAGGGATTTACAACGTGTACAACTTGCACACGGTCATCCCAGTCTTTTGCCCTTATCCGAGAAGGCTAACGGCCCGGATCACTTCCCTGGGATCGAAAGTGGTTACACCATGCTTTTTTCTTACTTTGTGCCATCCACACTGTCTGCATCATGAGTCCAATCTGGTCTGCATCAGCCAGAGGCGGATGTCTTTACCATTTAGTCACTCTGCTTTCGAGACAACAAGCTAAATCTAGATCACCAGTTTTGAAATAGTTAGGCGTGAACAAACTGCTCTTGTCTATAATTAGGTCTGGACAGAATGATTTAGAGAATAACTAGCCTTCGACAAACGTGTTGAGCATCACTAGTCTTTAACAAGTTGTTTTTGATATTGGTAGGTCTTGTACAACAGTTGTTGTTGTTTGTTTGTTTTTTTGTTTTTTTCAAATAGCTAGTAATTCTATAATATTCCCTCATAAAGTTAGTTGCATATTCTTTAAAGGACGTCGCAGTCAACACCAGAATTTTTTTTTCTGTTGTGATCTCTTGGCAAGATTTAAATTCTGTAGTTTGTCTTTGCAATCTGACTGGCACCCGTACTTATCATCATCAAGTGCCCTGCCAGCTGGCGTCATGGCTCTCCACAGATCTCGATCTTTGGTTTTCTGGATCAACTCTGCCGATGATATTCCTCCATGCCATCGTCTGATTCCATCCAGCATCATTTCTCTTGGTCTGCCTCTGCCTCTCTTCAGCTCGATATTTCCAGTTGTTACGATGTTCTCCAATGTCTCTCTTCTCATCAAATGACTAAAGAAAGCTGTTTGTCTCTTTCGTATTGTTGTATATAGTGTTCTAGTTTCATTGGCCTCTTTCAGGCAATCGTTGTTAGTTACCCTGGCAGTCCAAGGTATTTGCAACATTCGTCTCAAAACCCACATCTCTGTTGCTTCTAAATTCTTCCTAATTTGTTCAATTGTATTCCAGGATCCACTGCCATATAGCAAAACTGGCTCTATATAGCATTTCAGCACTCTCTTTCTTACATTCATTGATGGTGACTTATTACATAAGATACTCTTCATTTTCTGAAATGCGGCTTTTTCCTACCCTATTCTGCTCTTATACTAGTTGGAGGTTATAATATAAATAATATACGCTATGCAGATGACACAGTATTGGTGGCGGATAATTCAACAGACCTACAGCAATTATTAGATTTAAATAATCTAATTGTAGTAACAGAGAGTGCAAGGAAAGGACTCTCCTTGAATATCAAGAAAACAGTAACAATCGTAATATCAAAGAAAATGGTGACACCAAAATGTGACATAGAAATAGAAGGAAACATCCTTAACCAAGTGGATAATTTTAGATACCTAGGGGCATTTATAACATCAGATGGAAGATGTACAACAGAGATTAGGAGCAGAATAGGGCAGGCAAAAGCCGTATTTCAGAAAATGAAGAGTATCTTGTGCAATAAGTCACTGTCACTGAATGTAAGAAAGAGAGTGCTGAAATGCTATGTGGAACCATTTTTGCTGTACGGCAGTGAATCTTGGAATATAAATGAACAAATTAAGAAGAAATTAGAAGCAACAGAGATGTGGTTCCTGAGACGAATGTTGCGAATTCCTTGGACTGCCAGAGAAACTAACGACGACTGCCTGAAACAGGCTAGTGAAACTAGAACATTATATACAACAATAAGACAGAGACAAACATCTTTCTTCGGTCACGTGATGAGAAGAGAGGCATTGGAGAACATCATAACAACTGGAAAGATCGAGGTGAGGAGAAGAGAGGCAGAGGCAGACCAAGAGAAATGATGCTGGATGGATTGAACGGTGGCATGGAGGAATATCAGCAGCAGAGTTGATCCAGAAAACCAAAGACCGAGATCTATGGAGAGCCATGAACGCCTACGCCAGCCGGCACGGCACTTGATGATGATGATGATTCTGTTCTTAATACTTGTTGTACATCTTCCATCTGATGTTATAAATGACCCTGGGTACTTAAAATTATCCACTTGGTTAAGAATTGTCCCTCCTTTTTCTATGTCACATTTTGGTGTCACCATTTTCTTTGATATCACCATTGTTACTGTGTTTTTTTTTATATTCAAGGAGAGTCCTTTCTTTGCACTCTCTGATACTACAATGCCCAACAATTGTTGTAGGTCTGTTGCATTATTCGCCATCAATACTGTGTCATCTATACTATTTGGTAAAAAAACAACAAAAGGCGGTCTGCTGCCAAATCGCCCGAAGCTGTGTTTCGGACGCGGGTATGCGGGATTACGAACTGCATCCGTAACCCCTTCGCAACGCATATTGACTCATATTTATACCTATATAAATTATACGAAGGGGCTTCAAATAATGACCTTAAAAGTATGATAGAAATTACAATAACTTTGTCTTGTAACCTGTCAGTATTGTTGTTAAGGGTGACAAGAGTGTTAAGCACGTGACATCACAGTGCAGTGAAAACGAACACAGTGACGTCATAAGGACAGTTTAAAGATTGCCGCGCTACTTTTGACATGCACCAAAGAAAAGCAGCGTTCTGTTGTCCGTATTTTTTTTAAAATCAATAAAGGGGTGAAACATATAGAAATTCATCGGCGAATGAAGAAGAATGTCTAGTATGAAGAAGTATGCCTGTCAGTCCAGCAAGTGTATGAGTGGAATAGAAAGTTTCCAAACGGCAAGACATGTGAAAAAGTAAAACATGAGGTGCATGAGTGGTTACACACGCCACCAAGAAAACTTTTCTTTCTACAAGAATCATGGCACTTTATCGGCTCTGGAGGACTTGCATTGAACGCAGTGATGACAACATCGAAAATTATACATTTGTTCTGTATTTTTTCAGAATATACTCAGCCGAACAAAACAATTAAAGTTTTCGTTTGAAGTTCACTCGTATATTTGCGTGTGGGGATGCCTTTTCGTAGGTAAACTAATTCTAATACGGAAATTCTTCGATGAACAGTTTTATGATAATTCCAAGATTACCATGAATTTTTTATGGTATGAATAAAATTAGTAGAAATAATTGCTTAATTTTCATTTAGAAAATCTGATCAAAAAATGGATTAAGTTTTAGGACGTTTACTTTAATATTACACGTTCTCATCATCATCATGTGCCGTGCCGAAACACGCGGGCGGTCATGTTTCGCTATCTCAAACGATCACCAGAGTCGTGGATCAGCCATGTGTTCTTGTCTCGATTATGCCATGTGGCCAGACAACTCAAATGTTTATCTCTGCTTTTCCCTTGTTTCCTTCCTCTCAATATTGCCAGTTGTCATTAAGTTTTCTAGATCATTTCTGCTTTCTTTCTTCTTAACGAGCATAAACAATCTTGACTGTCTACATTTAATTTCCCTATCCAATTTTCGGTTTGTTTGTTTGTTTCGTTTGTTTCCTGTATTACGTGCACCTTGGTCTTTCTATCCGTCCATGGTATTCTTTGCATTATTTTTTTTACAAATGATGTTACAATCGAATTATAATAATTATAACATGGACAGACAGAGAAACCAATGAGCAAACCCTACAAGAAACAAATGAACACCGTAAATTGATTAGACAATCCAGACGTAGACAGTCAATATTTTTTGGCACAATGATCTACATTTAAACAGTAATTCACGTGGTTTGATGTTTTAATTTGATTGGTGTCTGCCAAGAGAGCATGTTTTATGATATAAACAATGAGACTGTTCTACATCAAACGTATGAAGATGACAAAATGTGAAACTTTAAAAAAAACATTGACCTAAAGACAGGCCTCACTTTGAGACTCTGATTAGTTTCAACTAGAATAGGATCCATACAACTGCAGATATGTTCCGTACGGACAGCTGCTTATTTTGAGTACTGGGTATGTTGTTAGCCTTTTGCCCAGTACTGAGCTGAAATAAACGAACAGGATTGTGTAGTTTCTAGGATCTACACACGCTAAATCACATCTGTACATTCACATGACTGACTGACTAAATGACTGGCATCTTGCGGTCTTGACAGACGATAGTTTGTTACATTGTGCTTCAAAAAGGGTACAATAACTACAACCCCAGGCGGTTGACACGGGATGGGGTTATACCTCTCCATGGCACAAAAACTGGGCTGAATTGTAGAGACCATGTGTTTTCCATGCATCATGATCCCTCTCTCGGCCTACATAGTTTACTCCAGAGGAAAAGTAACACCAATACGTTTGGAGCAAGACAAGCTGTAGAAGCTGCTGGATCAGCAAAGCAATACTCTAAGTGTTCGCCTGTCGGAGCTTCGATCCTAGACCAGTTGGCAACCAAGGGTTAGGGCCTGGTCTGCCCTGCCACGACATTTAGTCTTTAGGTTGCATTTCTCGCACCAGGATAAGGCTTGTACACTCCCAATTGCGCGCCTCCGCCCGAAGCCGCTGGCACAATGTGGGGCGCCAACATTCGGCGCTAACAGAAAGCAGGTAGTACCGTCTACTGTCATAAGGTAGCTCAATCATATCTTACTAAGACCTGACACATACATGCACATACCATATACATAATAATATAATAATATAATACAATGTCCCTCATCCAGGTTCTTCTCCTTAACTCATGCCTCTCTCTCTCTCTCTCTCTCTCTCTCTCTCTCTCTCTCTCTCTCTCTCTCTCTCTCTCTCCCCCCTCTCTCTCTTACTCGTTCGCTCTCTATCCGCTCCTCCCTTTTTTTTAAATCCTGCATTGTAGTAGGAAGAACCTTTTCGTAGTCACACAAGTCCGTCATACATCAGCTGCTTTCTTCTCTCAGTCGCCTGTCTTGAGGGATGAATGAATTACCAAACAACGAGAAGTAGATTGTGAGCTTTACTGAAACACGATTACAAGAAACAAATTGGACGTTGCGGCCAAAGCCTTCGTCAGCACAGAACTAACAAACACAAACCGACACAAAACTACATGAAACACACTCCCACTACATGACAATATTAAGGGTACTTATCTGAATCTGTATCCTGGCTTGGAACGACTGATGCGCGTTAGACGACTATCAATGGATTGTATGAACCGGATGTATGGTCAACGGGTCAAAGGTCAATACCGTCAGAGGCTCGGGTATTGGCTACACCACTCGGTGGGAGAATAAGCGGGAAGGGATGGGGGTGGAGAGGTGCCCATGTGGGCAAAAGGTAAACATTAGGATTGGCGAAGATGTCACGGACGCACTTAACAATTAGCAATTTCTCGTTCCGCGCTCGAAACACAGCTGCGGAAGATTTCATTACGTTGGTTGTCACAGAGAGGCATGAGTGGCGGTCGCTCAGAAAACGATTGCAAACCACCGAACTCAAACCTATCAAGAAATCCGAAACAACAAAAATAATGCTGGGGTTGACTGCGACGTCCTGCAAAAGACAGCAACTACCCTTTTAGTGGACTATACAACTGAGGGTGGGTTAATGGACATTTCAGGAGTAAATAGTCGGTCCCAGGTCACATGTTAATTCACATAATTTCAAGTGTTTAGAAGATAAATAGGGTGATGTTAATTCACTCTACTGATCTACAAGACAGGTGTATGTGTATTGTATTTGATAGTTAAATGTGTTTATAGATGGACAAGTCAGGTCTAATATTCCATCACTTGTGTATGTTGTGTTTGTACGTGATAGTTCCACTTTATTTTGTAACTGAGTACTATGCTACGTGTAAAGCTAGAACAGGCTTAGAATATTACAGAAAAAGATGATCATTTCAGACAACATGACGTGTTATCGCATGATAGCAATGGCACTAGCTGGAGAGAATGGTATAGTGGGTGATTTGATGATACAATATTGATTGCTGCGTTTAACCATTGGGGATTTAATCACCATGGAGAGTGAAGGTCGGGAAATAGACATTTATTATTCATGTATGTATTATGATACATAAATGTAATGATTATGTAACACAGTATCATCAATTATTGTTTTATGTTACAGGATTGGATAATAACTGCAGTGTCGGAACACTCATGTGTTTCTGCTAGAGTCGCAACTCATTACTGTTAGTGTTGCAACTTATTTTTTTTAATTTTTTTTAGGTGTCAAGACAATTCAGTAGTAAAGTGTTTTCTTGTTGGCGGTGCCAAGGTTCTTTCGGTGAAAGTGTAACATATTTTATTAATGTGCCTCGCTTTTGTTAATTTTCACGTTCTACTCTGCTTTTGTGTTTGAGCATTTGTTGTACTTGATGTACCCTATAGACTTGGCGTAGGGGACAGAGGTCTGGTGGTTGGCTAGGGACGACTACCCATTGTTGTTGTTTGATATTAGACCGCAGTTGCGTGTTGTATTTGTTACTGAAGCTTCAAAATTTGTATGCACATCAGTTGTCCCTAAAGCTGTAGAATTTGATAAATAAAGAACTTTTTGTGATGTTCTTGATTTGTTTGTTTAGTTTGTTAGTTTACTTTACACATTAACTATTGTTACCACGGCCCGATAGTTCAATGCATTGTCCGGAATTGAAAATAAATAATAGCTCCTATACCTTGTCTCCGGAATGCTGAAATCTTCTATCTTATTCCGTTCCCTTTTCTTGCGAGCGGTGAGAGGTTTCTCTCCTTTTACTCACTACCTCCTATCACCGTACAGAAGAAGGATAGTTTGGACATATGTATCTTCGTTTGTCCCCTCGGCTTCATAATTAGCACAGAAATGTCATTTATTGAGGAACTATTGATGCTATTGTGGATATCATGATAAATAAATGTGATGGTACTGATCGGCACTCATAAAAGCAGACGATCCATTATGCCGTTTAAATAGCTGATGGTACCTGTGATGGGTAATCCGGTGAACAAATGCAGGGAAGAAGTCGGATGTGTCAGTCGAAAGGCCAAATACTGCAGCTCTGTTGAAAACAGACAAAACGCAAAGTAAACAATTTATTTCGTGACATATTTCGTTGTATGTCGATGTGTTCATAAAGCAGAATAAAACAATTAAACAATTAGTGAAGAAACGTAATGAATCCTTACAACCAAATAAACAAAGCACGTTCTGGTGTTTCAAAGTCAGCACGCTAGTTTTAAAGAGACTATCACATCTGATCCATTCTTTAATGTATTTTTCACTGTCATAGACAGATTGGGAATCGCGGTAGCTTAGCAGATGTACTTCTCACATACCGGTCCGCTGGTCATGGGCTTAATTCCGCACCGATACTCGTTTTTTTTTCATAAACCTGCGACTGGCCTAGCAAGACGGCAGGGGATCTTCATACTGCTCGTAGAAAAACTAAGAAGTATAAACGGACTGAACTAGAGGACACCAGAATAAAGGGAGAAGCATGCAAAGAGATCCACCTACTCTGGAGTGGAACAGCAAGAAATGGCAAGACACGGTGTGGGAATAGTTATTGAACCACGGCTAGCAAGAGGAATACTAGATATAAAATATATATCAGAAAGCATCATAACAGTGAGAATAAAAGAACAAACAATTACAACATATGTACAAATATACGCACCATGTAATACAAACAATAATAAGCAAGAATGCGAGGACTTCTACTCAGACTTCCATGACGTGCTAAATAAAATAGATAAGTAGGACAACATCATAGTTATGGGAGACTTCAATGCAAGACTAAGACACAACAGAGCGGGCATAGAAAAACATCTTGGAGCATTTGGAGACCAATATAATGAAAGAACTGATAACGGTAGTAGACTGATAGAGCTATGCAGCCAACCAAAAATTTAAGTTGCATGTTCTTCACATGACGTAGTAGTCAACCCCAGCATTTTCGCTGTTCATGATTCCTGGGCAAATTTTACGTTCAGTAGTTTGCCATTGCTTTCTGAACGACCGGCTCCTATACCTTTTTCGAAAATACCAGCACCGCTGTGTTTCGAACCCGGGTATACGGGCTCATAAACCGCTTTCGCAAGCCCCTAGCCACGCAGCCAACACGACCTCTATATAACAAACACATTCTATAAACACAAAGACTCACAAATATACACCTGGTATATTCTATAAACACAAAGACTCACAAATATACACCTGGTATATTCTATAAACACAAAGACTCACAAATATACACCTGGTATATTCTATAAACACAAAGACTCACAAATATACACCTGGTATATTCTATAAACACAAAGACTCACAAATATACACCTGGTATATTCTATAAACACAAAGACTCACAAATATACACCTGGTATATTCTATAAACACAAAGACTCACAAATATACACCTGGTATATTCTATAAACATAAAGACTCACAAATATACACCTGGTATATTCTATAAACACAAAGACTCACAAATATGCACCTGGTATATTCTATAAACACAAAGACTCACAAATATACACCTAGCATAAATGGAACGATCTAGACACTAAAAGCCAAATTGATTTTATATTAACAAGAAGTAACAGAAAGAGAAATATATTAGATGCAAGGGCAGTGCCCATGTTAGGTATAAACACAGACCACAAAGCAGTCGTTACCACAATAAGAATCATCAGTAGAATGAAGCAAAGAAAAGGAAAATACATGCCATGCGAATCAGTAAACTTAAAAAACCTCAAAGACAGTGAGGGAAAATTATGAAAAAGAGATAACTGACATCTTTGCAAAATTAGCTATAGAAAGAAAGACAGTGGAAGAAGAATGGGAGATGTTCAAATCAAGCATTTTAAATACTGCAAAGATAACTTGTGGAAACACGAAAAAACGCAAAACAAAGAAAAAGAAATTAACAAGTTGGTGGAATGCAGATGTAAAGAAAGCTGTAAGTGACAAAAAGGAAAATATAAAAAGTGGTCGAAGAGCAAACAGGAACGCGATTAAATAGAATATAGAATAGCAAGAAGACATGTGAATATAATAGTAAAGAGATAAAAACAAAAAGACTGGGAGGAGTATAGAGAAACTCTAAATGAAAACTTGAAACTTCTATAAAAAGATAAGTGCACTGAGAACCAGAGGAGAACCCTTTGACCCAACTGAAATAATTAACAACGAAAATAGAGAACCAATAAGTGAACAAAAACAAATCCTAATAAGATGGAAACAGTACTTCGAACAACTTCTCAACATCCCATCAGATGTCACAGGAATTCAAGCCACCGAAGAACTAGAACACGACATACTGAAAGAAGAAATTATAGAAGCCGTCAGATTATCCCCATTGAACAAATCACCAGGACAAGATGAAATACCAAATGAACTAATTAAAGCAGCAAGAGAAGTAGGAACAGCATGGCTACACAGACTATTCAACCACGTTTGGGTAGAACAACAGACACCACGAGACTGGGGAAACGCCATAATTATCCCAGTTTGGAAAAACAAAGGCAGCAACAGAGACTGCACACAATACAGAGGCATTTCACTGTTGAGTCATACTGGGAAAATATTTTGCAAAATTCTTGAAAAAAGATTAAGAACTATTATAGAACCCCAGCTAAGCGAAACACAACTTGGATTTAGGATAAACAAAGGATGCACAAATGCCATTTTTTCTCTTAGACAACTTATAGAAAAATCAATCGAATTCAATGAAGCACTCTACTTAGCCTATGACGACCAAGAAACGGCATTTGATAGAGTAGATAGAAACAAGCTGTGGGAAATCCTTAAACAATATGGTGTGAGTACACATCTAACAAACCTATGTAGAAGCTTATACAACAACAGTGAATGCATAGTGAAAGCAACTGGAGAACACTCAGAACCCTTCACCATAAGATCCGGAGTACGACAAGGTTGTGTCCTGTCCCCTCTATTGTTCATAACATATATAGACAACATATGTAAATAAACCAGCCAAAAATAGACCGCAAGAACATCACATGACGAGAACACCGAAGAAGAACCATCTGCAAATCTAACCATTAGAGAACTCCTGTTTGCGGACGACCAAACACTAATAGCAAAATCAGAAGCTGAATTACAAGACCACATGAATAGTCTAAACGAAATGTGTAGGGAACATAACATGAAAATTAGCACAAGTAAAATAGAGGTACTGACTATAACTAAAGAAGAAAAAGCAACAACGATTTACCTAAACGAACATCCTTTGAAACAAGTAAAGAGTTTCAAGTACCTAGGAAGTATAATATCATCAAATGGCAAATCAGAAGACGAGATCGAAAATAGATGCAATAAGGCAAACCAACTCATTGGACAAATGGCACCAATACTAAAGAACAAACATGTATCAATAACTACTAAGAAAGCACTTTACAACACAATCTTCCTACCAACTCTATGTTACCAATGCCAAACCTGGACAATGACAGAAAAAGCGAAAAGAAAAATCACAACAACAGAAATGAGATTCCTGAGAAGAATACTCAATGTATCAAGAAGAGATAAGATCAGAAATGAAGAAATCAGGACTAAAGTGCACTAGATTTTATTAGAAAGCAGCAAGTCAAATGGTTTGGCCATGCAAGTAGGTTACCAACTAACAGTATACCACAACAAGCAATGATGTACAGACCAGAGGGAAGCAGAGGAAGAGGCTGACCACGTAAACGATGGACGCAGGAAATAGCAGAGTCCATGGGAATATCGATACCTAAAGCCCATAATCGGGCACTCTCCCGCTGTTTATACTTCACCTCGACACCGCAAGGCACAAGAGGAACATGATGAGATGAGATTAGATGAGATGAGTAAAATGGGTTCCATGAATCGATCTTGATAGCGTGGGGTGCTGGTCATTCACAAACAAAGTGTTGAACTACTTCACGTAAACAGTTGCCTAGTAAATCAGAAACAGCCAAGTATTGTTGGGTCTGATTTCGACGTCCTATAAGGGACATGAAGGTCAGTTAACTTAGTGCTGTTGTCAGACAATCAGTTAAAGTTGTCATCTGAGGGAATTGTTTTATTTGCTAAATCTGGTACGTTACAGATCTATGAAATTTTCACAGCTAGAACTGTTGATAATGAATCGTTTACAATTACTCATCTACTCATCTAATTTGATCATCTCATCTCATCATCTCATCTCGATTTGTTGCTTTTGTGCCTTGCGGTGTCGAGGTGAAGCATATACAGCGGGAGGGTGCCCTTTCATGGGCTTCATATATCGAAATTTCCACGACTGTTTAATTTCCTTTGTCCATCGTTTTCGTGGTTGGCCTCTTCATCTGGTTCCACTCGTATATCATTGCTTGTTGTGGTACACTGTCAGTTGGTAGCCTAGTTATGCGATCTAACCATGTCACTTGCTATTTTCTAGTATTGGTGCCATTTGTAAAGTGAGTTGGTTTGCCTTATTGCATCTATTCACGATCTCGACTTCTGATTTTTCACTTCTTTCATGAGCAAACTATCAAAAGTGATTCCGAGCGCTTTCACGAGGGTAAGTAGACAAATAACTAAAGATGATAACAACTTGAAACCAGTTTATTTTTGTACATGCACTGTCCCTTTATTTCCCAACATAATATCCACCAACATTTATGCACTTATCCCATCGTTTGATCAGTCCTCCCAAACCGGCTAGATAGAACTGAGTGCTTTGTTTTTATTGACCTACCATCCCACAGAACTGTGTGACTTACTTAATGACTCACCATCGTAACGTTTTCTACCCAGCTATGCACCGCTTTACGGGACAAACATTTGTCAGCATAAACAGGAAACCCACCTTGGCGGGAGACATTTCGCGATAACGCCGAAGTTGAATGTGAAGTGAGCACGTGGTTTAGAAAACAGAGCACACAGTTCTATGCAACCGATTTGGTAGGACTGATAAAACTATGGGATAAGTGCATCAATGTTGGTGGAAATTATATTGCGAAATAAAGGGACAGTGTATCTATAAAAATAAACTAGTTTCAAGTTGTTATCATCTTTAGTTATTTTTCTACAACCATTTGTGACTTACTTATTAACTTACCCTCTTAGAACAGCAACCATTTCTGACGTTAAAATAGATATTTTGTTCGTTACCCTAAAATTATACTTTATTTTCCATTTTATAATGTAAAAATCTATTCTGAACTTATTATATTCTACTTCTTTGCAAGCTTAGTGCAAACAGAGATATTATCCTTCATTCAATTATGTATGTAACTAACAGCTTTGTCTTTCATTATTTATGGACTGCACTATTTATTTAGAGTAACTTCCAGTTGGTCGTCAATTTCTGCTGTTATGAAATACCATGGCTTCCTCTTGATGTAATTTGTACAACAGCAAATAGGGTAATTATCCGACAATAACTACACGAAATGTTGTCCTTGATAGGGCCTTGAGGCTAAACATTTTGCCAGTTATCCGACTTAGTTGTCTAATACCGTGACTTGAGTGGAACTAATAGCGGCATGGAACGTCTGTAACTACAGTAATTATGGTTAGGTGTTTGTTACTTGCTAGTGGCCAAATGTCAGTTAGTGATTATGTAAGGGACATTATACAATATAAGACATATAGCCGAGAACAACACGGATAGAAAGCCCTTAGTGAAAGCACAATCGACAATGATGTAGATTTGTAAGTAGGGTGCAGTGGATACAAACATATAAAGCAACAACTTGGACAGAGTGGGTATAAAAATGTTTAAAGCAACAACTTGGGTGGAGTGGCTATAGAATTATTTAAAATAACAACTAGGACTGAGCTGTTACTGAAACCGTCAAAATAATTTGGCTGGTGTAATTATAGTGTAATTAATAGTGTAATTAGAGGAAGACCGAGAGGAAAATACCTGGATGGCTTGGCCACATGGCATGGACGAGACAGGAACACTGAGCTGATCCACGACTCTGGTGATCGAGTGAAATGGCGAATCATGACCGCCCACGCTTTCCGGCATGGCACATGATTGATTGATTGATTGAGTGTAATTATGCAATATGTCCTTGTCTTTGAAAGTTAGACAAAGATTTCTTGCAGGTTACATGGAGCCAGTTTTAACATATGGCTGCGAATTCTGGACAATTAGTAAACAAGCGAAAAAAAATCCATTGACGCCTTGAGGATTTGGTTTTATAGAAGAGTGTGAAACATTCATAGGACATCCAAAATGTCCAATGTTATGAGGGAGGCTAGGTCACAAAGACACCTTATCACGAACATCAGAAGGAAGCGGTCATCAAATTTTGCCACATTATGAAAAGACAAAAGGTGCAACGTGCTGTGACAACTGGAAAGATATGTGGAAAGAGAAACAGAGGAAGACAGCATGGGATAATTCTTGATCTTATGTCGTGGAACAGAAGAGAGTCATCAGATTAATTTATCCATGCCGTCGGAGATGGCAATTTGTGGAGAAACATGACGCCGACTCCAACCGTCAAGGCACTCGATAATGATGATGACTATAGAAACGTTTAAAGTAACAAATTGCGGTAGATTAAGAATATATAGGCTGATTTCTATCAAATTAAGAATGTTTTGTGCAATAAGTCACTGTCCTTGAAAGTTATTTTTAAAAAAGCACTTGCATGTTACAAAGAACCAGCTTTAACACACGGCTGCGAATCCTGGGCAGTTAGTAAACACGCCACGTTATGAGAAGACAAAAACTGGAACATGTTGTGACAACTGGGAAGATTTGTGGAAAGAAAGATAAAGGAAGTCAGTGTGAGAAAATTCTTGACAGTCCTGTGTCATGGCACGGAAGGGCGTCAATACACGAACTGATCTATGCCGTCGAAGATCGCAATTTGTGGAGAAGCATGATCGCCAACGCCAGCCGGCATGGCACTGGATGATGATGATGACTGTAGAAACCTTTACAGTAACAACTTGGGTAGATTAGGTATTAAAACATTTCAAGTAATATCTCGAACACTACAGGTATAGAAAGAATTCAAGTAATTACTAGACCAGTGCAGATATAGAAAGGATATAAGTAATAACTAAACCAGTGCGGGTATAGACAGAATTCAAGTAATAACTAGACCAGTGCAGATATAGAAAGGATATAAGTAATAACTAAACCAGTGCGGGTATAGAAAGAATTCAATTAATAACTAGACCAGTGCGGGAATAGAAAGAATTCAAGTAATAACTAAACCAGTGCGGGTATAGAAAGAATTCAACTAATAACTAGACCAGTGCGGGTATAGAAATAATTCAAGTAATAACTAGACCAGTGCGGGAATAGAAAGAATTCAAGTAATAACTAAACCAATGTCGGCATGGACAGAATTCAAGTAATAACTAGACCAGTGCGAGTATAGTAATTTAAATCAGTAAAGGGCCCATCCATACCTTAGCGCAGGGGTCACAAAACTACGGCCCACGGACCAGATCTCACCGGCGACGTCAGTTCATCATGCCCGCCGACGGAACTTAATTGCTTGATAAAACGTATGAAACACGGGACGTTGTGATGCAATTTAAATTTAAATATTATGTTTAAAATACTAGAAGATCTTCACACGAGCGCAGACCTTGTGGCTGCTTTGTGCCTTATATTTACTATTTTCAATTTTAATTTATTGTATCTAGATTTTCTTGTTTATTGTAATGTTTTCTTATTTCGCGCCATCCCAAGTCCTTCCCCGGCTCGAGGTAGCTCTGCCATGGCTCTGACGTTACCACGGTTTCCATGGCAACACACACAAACACACATCTTTCCCGCACCCAGATGCGTCCAGCTGTCAACACAGGCCCGAAGATCCAGAAATATTTAATTCTGTTTGCCTGTCATCCATTTTATAGGTATGTAACAAGGATTTCTTTGTTTGACAGTGATAGGTAAGTGAACTATAAACGTGAATAGAGGCAATAAAGTAGCAAACATAGCATAAAAACGTCATAGACGCTTCGTGTTAAAACGAAAATATTATACCCAGATCAGAAAAATTCTCCGGTCAAGGTGTTAATCGTGCTGGTCTCTAAGCTAGTGTTTTTCAACCTTTCTGCTCGAGCAGATCTTTACGCAAATGTTTACGTTGCTCAATGAACTCATTGCGATGATCCAAGTGTCTGTCCTACTTTATGTAATCAACCAGATATGCAGAAATGTTGCATTTAGGCGATGTCGGTCTGTTTCGGCGAACCCCTGACTGCCACTAGCGGAACTCTGGTTGAAAAACACTGCTCTAGGCTGTTTATTTAGGCTGGCCCTATGTATATATTTTTCACACCTCATTATGTTTTATATTCTATTTCCAAAGGTACCTATCAACTTTATATGTATCTTTTGTGAGCCGTAGCTTCACCGGTGACCCCTAGTCCTCTGCTTTACTTGTGTTTCAGTATGAATTTAATTATGTTTCTAAATCAATGTCTTTTTCATTTTCAGATCCAGATTACCTCGCCCTTCATTATGGCTACTAAGAACAGAAAAGTTAACGTCGAGTGTCGCGTTTTCAATGAAGAATGGGGAGTAAAGTACTACTTTGTGGACACAAAGGACCAGAAAACCAGTTTTATAATATGCAGCAAAAATGTTCCGTTTTGAAAGAGTACAATGTTCCGTTTTGAAAGAGTACAATCTTCGGCGTCCCTATGAAACAAAACATCTATCAATATATTCAAAGTTTTCTGGAAAGTTACGGTCTGAGAAGTATAAGTCCATGAAACGTAGTTTAGAAACACAAAGAAATCTCTTCACGAGAAAATTTGCTGAAAATGAATCTGTCACTCGAACAAGTTACAAATTAGTGCATAAGAATGCAGAACGAGGAAAACCGTTTACTGATGGCAACTACATCAAAGAGTGTATGAAGGACGTAGCAAATGACTTGTGTCCTGAGAAAGCCGATTTGTTTGAACTATCAGCTTTTTCAGTTGTGTGCGGAGAACAGAAGAACTTGGAGAGAACATTGTGTGACAAAAAAATAAAGGGGGAGGAAAGCTTGGAAAAAAC
>JACEFZ010000978.1:0-30305 GCA_014155875.1 Cepaea nemoralis
GCGGGTTGCTTTACGAAGGATATTATGAGTTTTTGTGATATAGACTTACGATATGTGAATAATATATGTGGATGTTAAAGAGTATGGGGTCGTGGCGGCTGGCTATAAGGTAAATAAGAGTTCCAGGTTAGAGTAGAGGTATATGAATTTTGTAGTTGGGAATGGAGATAGATTAAGATTGTTAGCACAAGATATGTAAGCGGATTGCTTATGATTTTACAGAAACGAAGAAGAAGTAACTTTAATTGTGTGGGATTATTGGGTTAAGTGTCTTGGGTCATAGATTTGGGGTAGGTGAATTGGGGAATTAAGACTTTTCGGGGAAAAGTCTTGTTAGGGTAGGAAGGTAATATAACAGAGTAGCCTGTTATACGGGGTTTAGTTAGGTGGCACGGCGTGCAAAGGGAAGGAAATAAATAGTTGATGCACGCGTGAGCACCGTAGTTAGGTAGTTAGGGACGCTCACGTGCTGACGTAGAGATAAACAAGGGGTTAGTTACGACTCAGCCGCCGAACCAACAACATGTATTTGCTTTGATAGTCCCTGTATCCATTTTGATATTACTGAAGCTTCTTCAAATAAACTGAGTCGTTACCAGTCATCGGTGGTTTGTCTTCATACATTCAGTTGCATGCAGTTGCATTTCGGGTTGACGCTCTGTTATACAACCTCAGTCATATCTGACTAAGACCTGACACAGATAGTACCGTCTACTGTCATACGGTAGCTCAGTCATATTTGACTAAGACCTGACACAGATAGTACCGTCTACTGTCATACGGTAGCTCAGTCATATCTGACTAAGACCTGACACAGATAGTACCGTCTACTGTCAAACGGTAGCTCAGTCATATCTGACTAAGACCTGACACAGATAGTACCGTCTACTGTCAAACGGTAGCTCAGTCATATCTGACTAAGACCTGACACAGATAGTACCGTCTACTGTCATACGGTAGCTCAGTCATATCTGACTAAGACCTGGCACAGGTAGTACCGTCTATTGTCATACGGTAGCCAGTCATATCTGACTAAGACCTACTCTTCTGTGTTCTATTACAGTATCAAAAGCAATGTAAAGTATGTCTGCATCCTTCAGGAGTATTGCGAGTATAACTCTAGTATGTATAGTCCAATCGGCAGTCCACGAGTGACGTAATTATTACTACACAGACCGCATTACCTTTCCAGAACATTTCCTAGCACTCATGTTCAGTAGCTATACCTAGAAGCTGTGTGCCAGGTCGCGATCACAGGTATATTGATGGACTGGCGCTCTCATAGTTATTAAGGCGCTATTGAAAGTTCATAGCGAGATGATAGGTATTTTGTTGGCATACTGGTTTCCACGGCTTCAATGATAGTTGTTGTTGGTCGCATTGCTAGCCCTCAGAGTGTCATTGTATGTTTATATTGGTGCGCTCTTATAATCTTGTTCATGTCGCTCTTGTAATTTGTGTGTAACTTCTATAATGACCGTGGTTATGTTCTTCTTTTCTTGGCTCGTTTCTTTGTCGTGGCTCTTTCATGTCATTGAGTGACTCGACTTATAACTGTTATAACTTTTTAAGTGTTGCTTGTTCATAATGCACAGTACCTTAACAACTAACTATAGTAGCACAACTCCGACACTTATTTGATAACGCAACACATGCTTTGGTTTTAGACTATTATAGGAAATTACTTTTACGATTGACATTGACATATACACATATACACACACATATACACAGCGGACTTCCGGTTTCAAGATGGCGACGGACGGTCGTGTTGTTTTGTGTTCGTTAACTTTTTCGCGTAAGGGATGGATTTATTCATTTCTTGCGTGTAATTGGTGTGCCAGGATGTAAAACCAGGAGTTTCTACTCAAGATCTGCGCGGGTGCTACGGAGTTCGTGCATCGAGCGAAGCCATCCTTGAGTGAATTTTCAGCAGCGTGTGTGGTTCTCAATCAAAAGTCTGTGTTTACGTTTTTTCAACATGGCGGAACAACGTGTGTTTTCCGAACGATCAGCAGTCAACATACCGAAGCGGCGTGGTAGCCGCGCAGGGAAAAAGAAGCCAGGTAAGCGCGGTGGCTTGAGACGTTTTAGACTCAAGTGTCACCGTCTAGGACTCAGGAACATCCGTATTCTATATTGGAACTGTGCCAGTGTAAAACAACGGGGCTCTATTTTAGAAACCCTAGTTTACAGGAACGACATTGTAGCACTACAGGAGACGAGACTGGGCGATCAGCTACTCCGAATTGCCGGCTTCAAATGTTTCTATAACAGACGACATCTGGGAAAGGCGATTCTCGTTCGCGACAGCATGGTGGCGTCAGAGCTAGACATGTCCAGTTGGAACAGTGACGATATACAAATACAGGCGTTGAGAGTTCATTCCAGTATACCATTCGTGTTGGTTAATGTTTATGCCCGCAATGCGAGTGTGGACGCCCAGAAGTGGCAGTGCTTAAGTGGCATATTAGGCCACGAGAGAAATGTTATTTTCTGTGGTGACTTCAACGCTAAAGGCAGATCATGGGGAAACACTTCCTCCAATACACAAGGGGAGGAGCTCGAGACTGCACTGGAAACCATCGACCTGGTTTGTATCAACAGTGGCTGTGTCACCAGGACAGCAAGCCGTCCAGGCGATGAGGACAGTGCTATTGATCTGGCGCTAGTTTCACCTTCACTCACTACAGTGTGTAGATGGGGTGTCCTAGGACACCATGGCAGCGACCACCACCCATGCAGCATATTGGTGGAGAAAGGCAGAACCAGGCAGCACAAGCTAAAGGTAAAGACGTTCCAGTATGACAGTACAGGGCAAGATGTGGTGAGTAAAATAAGACGTGACAAGCGCAGAACGTTTCAGGGCAGGAAGAAAAGGAAAAAAAGCTGGGAGCAGCCACCGTGGTGGAGTTTCGAGGTGGAGAAGGCTTGGGTGGATAAGCGTAGTGCTGTAAGGAGATGGCAAAATGCCAAGAAGAACAGAGCTGGTCATCCTAGTCCCTGCTTGCACTTAGAAAGAGAGATGCACACAAAAGTAAGCTATTTCAAAAAACTGGTCACGGTGGTTAAAAGCGAAAAATGGGCAGAGGTGTGTCAAAGAGTAAGCACAGACAAGTCACTGAAATTGTTCTGGCGACTACATAAAAGCATGAGTGGTGTAGTCAAGAATAAGAGCATTTCTGACTTCCAAGGTGCTGACCTCATCTGGCAGAGGACTGACGAGGACAAGGGCAAAGCCCTCTTTGAACGCTACCTTGAGCAGAGCAACCAGACAGACATGTGAGGCCGGAATCTGGCCAAGGAGGTCACCTCAGACAGATGCAAGGCCCAGAACACTTCGGATGAAGACGCAGTGACAGTGAAAGAAATCAAGGCTGTGCTTCGACGATCAAAAAACAGTGCTCCAGGTCCTGATGGCATAAGATACGACGACATAAATAGGTGTACCGACAATGAGCTCAAGAAAATAGCAGACATGTACAACAACAGTATAGGGAGTGCTAGCATCAAGGAGGAATGGTTACACAGCTATCTGATTCCCTTGCCGAAGCCTGACAAAGACCACAAGAAAATTCAGGGATATCGAATTATAACCATGCAGAATACAATAGGCAAGCTGCTGGAGAAGGTAATTGCCAGGAAAATATCAAGCCAACTAGAGAGGCAAGGTGTTTTCCCACCTACCCTGGGTGGGTACCGTCCAAAAAGAGAAACCTGGACCAATGCAGCAGTCTTTGCCCACGATGTCTATGAAGGTTTCCACTCAGGCACTGAAACCGTTGCTGCAGCGATTGATCTTGAGGACGCATACAACAGAGTACCACTGGATTTTTTAATGGTTCAGCTTCTTGAACTAAACGTAAGTCCATTCCTCCTTAGTTGGATCGCTGCAGCTCTCTTCCAACGGAAAGTAGTTTTTAGATGTGGCAGTTGGACTTCGGAACCAACAACAATATATCCTGGCCTACCACAGGGATCACCATTATCTCCGGTACTGTTCAACGCCTACACAGTGAGAATCACCAGTGAGCAGATCACTGGACCTGGCAGGACATTGTCATATGCCGATGATGTTTTAGTGTATCGTCAGGGTAAGGATAGAGAGGAGGTTGCTGTGGAACTACAAACCGAACTCAATCGCATAAGTACTTGGTGTGATGAAGCTGGGGCAATGGTCAACCCAACAAAGGCAACAGTGACTTGGTTCTCGTTGAATAATCATATTGTCAACAATCCAACACCAACTGTAATGCTGTGTTCAGAGACGGTGGAAAGAACGCAGGCAATGAATTACCTGGGGATACGGTTTGATCGAAGCCTTGCTTATAATGTGCACATAGACCAGGTGATAACAAAGGCCAAGCGGGGTTTGGCAGCGATGCGGGTGATGGCGGCAGCAAACTGTGAGCAGCGCCATCTATGTCTTCTGTACGAGGGGCTGGTCATGTCTGTTTTGGAGTATGCAATGGCAATCCTGACTGTCAGCCATAAGCAGATAGAAAGGATGGAAAGGATACAGAATGAAGCTATGCGCATTATTCTTGGATGTACAAGAGATACAGCATGCAGGGCGATGCGCTACCTTCTTGATTTTCCAACCATTGAAGAGAGAATGCAAGTTTGCAGGGCACGTGCCTACCTCAGAATTAACGCAAACACACAGCATCCACTGCATAGTGAAATTAGGAAGGTGAAGGGCAGCAGGTTAAAAAGAGGACGGTCGTGGATGGGTCAAGCCGAGGACATTCTTCAACAGGTGTGTTCACTTGAGGACTTAGAACCTGGCGAGGAGTGGGTGCAAGTGCCAACAGACTTCTGCACATCCTTTTCAGTTTGCATCCAACTAGATAGAAAATGCAGACAAGAAAATCCGGCTGCTGTTGAGGCTGAAGTACAAGCGTTGATTTTCGAGAATTCGCTAGACAGTGACGCGGTCATCTACACAAATGGGTCGGTCGCCCGACATGTGAGAAGCTCATGGGCCTTTACAGCTCGGGCCGGAGGGAGAATTGTGAAGGAGGACTCTGGTGCTTTCACTGAAACCACAAGTAGCCTGACCATGGAAGTCATGGCAGTAAGTAAAGCAATAACATAGGCTCGAGACACAGACATTCACTAGGGCTTGTTTCCTTAGCGACTCAATGAACATGATCAAGAGAATAGAGGAGGGGTCGATCCGAAGAGAATGGTTGCTGCCTCTGAAGCGGTCTCGGCTGGCAAAGATTAGTTTCATCTTCGTGCCAGGGCATGCGGGAGTACAAGGAAATGAGCGGGCTGACAAGCTCGCAGGTGAGGCTACTGTTGAGGGCGGACGCGCCATGGACCAGGCTGACATTCTGAATGCTCTACGAGAAGTGAGACTTTTGCAAGAACCAAGTGATGACTGTGAATCTACAACAATGGCCAGACTGCGAGAGCAGCAAATTAAAAGAGGGGTGGCCAAACAAGAACACTACGCAGGAAGCCAAAGAAGATTGATAAACCAACACAGAACTGGCGTCGTTAGCCGCTACACGCTGCGGGATTTGCTGAGGAGGGGATCCGAGCACTTATGGACTGAATGGTCCGATGTGCAACGAGGATGATCTGTCGACTAACTAACTAACTAACATATACACAGTCACATTTATCCAATAATTCTGTCCAACAATTCGAAATATCTACATCTAAAGGCGGAACTCTTCTCGATCATTGTCTTCCCAAACGTGCTGTTTCCGACTTGAACAACAACCATTCTTCCAATGATCGCTCAGTCACCTTGGTGGATCTTGTTTCCGTCACAGTGATATATGTATGTGTGTGTATATATATATATATATATATATATATATATATATATATATATATATATATATATATATATATATATATATATAGTCGCCTAGGAGAGAACGATGAAACACTCCAGAGGATACACCTCTGCATAGCACAGGATGATGATGGGGAACCGCCAGGGGTCGTGCCGGCAGGGCCCAATGAATCCCAAATGAAAACCCCTGCCGGGAATATAGCGGGGGGTATTTAAGAGAAAGAGCGCGAAGAAGAAGAAAAAGGTCCTCTTCAAACCAAGTTCTGAAGTCAGAGGGTGCTAAGCCCGAAACGTGAAATTGGCCAAAGCTACTGAGAAATGGCGCAAATGCCACTTTGAGTGATAAGATCACCAATGTTACAAATGTAGTGATCGCTGTGACTGGTATGTATTCTCTATACTTAGTTCTAAATCTAAGAAAGTGTTAACATTTGCAATGCTACTGAATAATTTTATAAGATGGAGAAGGTGCGGGGTTAACCAAGAACCCGCCATTCGCATGATAGGCAAAGTGTAATAATAATCAGAGGTTTGTCCTTCAAATATGTAAAGTATAATTAATTACTAACTTATTCCTGAGTGTGACAATTAAATTCAAGTTGCTAGCATTTAGGAAAACCTGGGAGTACATTCCCAGCAGAATATGGCGGTGTATAGCTCTCCTGACAGTCTACTGCGCAAGATCGCCGGCTTCTGCAAGATGGCTGAATGCAAGTTGAAAAAGTAAACAAGAAGATAGGTGGAGATTTGCAGTGATGTGTCCAAGAGGAGACCGCTCAAATGTCCAGGTAGCTTAGCAGAGTTCTGACAAGTAGAAAGGTAGAGAAACTGTAGGAAGTGATGTAGGGAAAACTGTTGCCCCTCCTGTGTTGAGACGAACAATCACCTAAAGACTGGGCTGTTGTTGTGGGCTGGCAGTGACTTTGTTGTGACCACAAGAACTTGAGGTAGGCTGGACAGGCTGTTGTTGTGGGCTGGGAGTGACTTTGTTGTGACCACAAGAACTTGAGGTAGGCTGTACAGGCTGTTGTTGAAGAACTCCAGTTTCAGTTGTGAATACTATGATTTGATTCGTATAATGCCTTTAAATAATCCCTATAATGAATGTTATAGGCGTGGCACATGATGATGGTGGCATAACCATGAACAGAGGATGTATTAGGAGCCAGGATGCCCAGGCTCTGACAAGAGGAAAGTCATTGCACCTGTAGGGACCTGAATACAACAGTGTGTGATACATGATAAGAGATAGATAGAACTACAACAGCCGAGAAGGCAAGTGGTGCACTGAGCAGCACAGAGAGGAGCTGTGGAAGTAATGACCATACATAAAGAACTGTGGTAGAGGAGAGGACTGTACACTGTAATTATATTAAGACCATCCAATGACCAACAAGACAAGGATTGACCCAGGGTATAACAGTAGATAGGGAAAGATGTATCCTGAGAGGGCTGAATGTGTAACAGCAATTACAGTGTAATTGGAATTATTGTGCATAATATCCTGGTATATTTCAAGTATAGATGTTACCAGAGTTAGTGAAATAGGTAAAGGGTGCCTAGTGGTGCGGAACACCTCCACCATGTTATATTGTGCTTGAACTCAAGTGACCCATTATGGCACCATGATGCCAAACCTATAGTGATTGTTGGCCTACGTAGGTGTAGTAACTGAAAATGATGGGTATATGGTGCATCAGAACAATGATCACACTGCAACTGAGATGTTTGTGATGATGACTATGGTGATTGTGATGTGTATGGTGATTGTGATGATGTATATGATATGAGACGAAGGATATGTGGTGAGCTTGTGGCAAACAAAGCATGCAGTAGAATATGGATGCTTGCTCATTTATATTTTATGTGGAGCTTATCCTATAACCTGGCCATATCATTGGTGTCCAGTTGAAGCATCGTGTGGTTGGTGTGAATTTACACAGTCCATGTCTGTTTGTGCCACAGGGACATTGTTTACATACACCATTGTCGTAGTAGTCGTCCTGTGAAGTCCCTGTGTTGATGCAACTTAATGTCAAATGGGGGAAGAGTCTATAATTTTGTGCATTTTGTTTGTTTATTTGCAGCTATGAGTTAGTATGGTTGTATCAGGGGTCTATGTGGGTTCCTAATTATGGATAGAATTATGGGTTTTTGATTTGTTTGACATTATCTCGGTTTTAAAAGGGTTCATTTTTTTGCAATAAAATTGATATCAGCATGTTACTTGTTTTGTTATTTGGGTTGAATAATTGCTGTGGTTGGAACTGCCTGTGCGATAATTCATTGCCTGGAATAAAAAAGTGAAATATTTTGATTCTCTGTCAACCCGAACCTGGTAACAATCTTCTTCATATCCTATCTCTTTCTTGATTCGGCGAGAGGAATGTATGAGGTGCTTACACTCTTTTCTTTTTTAACTCTCTCTTCTAACTGTGGCCAGTAACGCAGTCGACGTTGCATTTCTTTCTCTCTAGCACCCAAGTATAGGGAAACCCTGTCTACCTCTGCTTTAGCATTCATTTCGTTTTCACACACACACACACACACACACACACACACACACACACACACACACACACACACACACACATATATATATATATATATATATATATATATATATATATATATATATATATATATATATATTGACATAAGCCTGGGTCATTGACATTGAGGTGAGTGACCGGGCATGAGGAAGAATGGAGGTGAGAGTGGGAGACAGTAAAGTGACTGACCTGGCTATGAGAAAACAGCCAGTCCTGAGAAATAAAATAGTGAGGGTAGAGGGAAAACCCCTAGGGGGGAGGGGGAGAGAGATAGTGTATTTGGTTGTGTGAAGTCAGGAGACTGGAAAGTCAGTGAGAGAAGAGACCGACTGCGGGTCAGGTCGTTTTCAGGGAGTTGAGTTTGAGATACCGAAGGAGTCGGTAGTCCACGGACAACGGTGATGTGTTGTTCTCCGAGTCGTGAAGACAGACCTGAACCAGAGTGGGTTCTATAGGGAGTGAGGGCCTAAACCCAGAGTGGGTTACAGAGAGAGCAGAGGCTCCGACCCAGTGGGTGGGTCGTATTGTGGGAGATCCAGCCGTGGATAGTAGTTGGACTAAATGTCTTGTGGATTTGATATGAAGCAGGCTTGAGAAGGCATTGATGTGTGCTGGTTAAATTGTGAGGAGGATATTATATTCTATGGATTACATTATTTCTGGATGTATAAACATGTTCCGTCTGTCCGTCTTATTTCTGTAATAAAGGATTATGTGCGCCAACGGAATCTTGTTTAATGACTGGTGAATATGCACTGCAGGGGTGAGTTATATTGCAAGACAGTTAAATATCTCCATTGACACCCCATGAGTATCGTTACCTAGACAACGACCATCACACGACAATATCATGAGCATATCAAGTAAGAACTTCGTGATATTATCATCAAGAACGACGTGTGACATTCTGGTGGCTCGTCGCTTAGTAAGGAGTTTCTGGGGTCTCCTCCGGTCAAGGACGACGGGGATATATTGATTATCTGAGAGCTCGTCCGATCAAGAACAATATAGACATTGTTGTCATTATGGTTATTTGTGAACTCTTCGCTGAGAGAGGAGTTGTTATCTGGTGACTTCGTTCCATCAAGCTAGCAGACAGTTCAAGTGAAGTTCACGACAGGTAAATTAACGGTGGTCAGCATACGTAAACAGACGAGGCTGGGCGCCAGGAGAATTAACGCAACACAAATCAACTGGGAGAGTCGATTACAGTGACGGGGGGTGGTCACTAGGCACAAACACCGAGCACAGGGAAAAGTCTGCGCGGCGAGACGGGCGAGATATCTGCTGTCGGTGATAAAGACAGGACAGGATTGAACCAAAGATTTAAGACAGCGAGCAATTTCGTCGAAACATCCTGTGCGTGGTGAGAATTTGGTGTGTGTGTGCGAAGGCAAGCGCACTGTGTCAAGATTTGTCGACGCAGTTAATAGGCCGGGTTGAGAGAGGGTCAGCGCTGTTTACGAGGACAGTGCACAGTACAGGTAAAGTACTGAGGACAGTGAACTCTCGGGAAGGAGAGTTATCATGGATGTGTAGGATACACAGAATTGACATTTGTGGATTCACCGGGAGGGGTGACAAAAGTGGGTGGAAACAGTGCCCCTACCGCCAGAGTTGGGGCGGGTTAGTGGTGTAAAGTGTATTTTCCACTGAAAGTGATAAAGAGAAAGAAGGGTGACCTTAGGAGGCAAGGCTGTTTAACAGTAAGCAGTTACTGAGAAAATTTCCACGTAGTTAAAAGAGCAGCCGTGTCGGGGCTGAGAGGTTGGGTGGAAAGTGTTTTTTGTATGACGGAAAAGTGTCCGGTCATTTTACAGACAGTCAGTGTGGATTATTGTGACAAAGAGGACTGAGGTACTGACTTGCGGTGTCCGGCAAGGTCAAGGCTGGGGACAATGGAAAAGTACGATTTTCCACAGGAGATCTGGATAAACAACGCGTTTATGAACGAAAACCAGACTTTATGTGTCGTCTTTGTTGAATTGTTCTACTATTGTCATCATTACTCTGTCATGAGCAATCATTGTTACAACGAAGGATGACATGTCATCACCGCACACAAGGGTCACCGGTGCATACAGTTGCCAAAAAGAACTGACGGTACAGGGTTATAGCACTGGGCATTTGCGGCCAATGTTTCATTTGAACTTTGTCTTTAAACGGCAATCCAGAACATTTTGGGATAATTACCATCATCTTCAATTTGTACGACAATCGAAAGAACACTTTGGATAATTACTATTTACCGTCAACGTTTTCGACAGTTGGAACTGGTGATCACAACGCGAAAGGAAGTAACCGCTCAACAAAACAAGAAGTCGGTTTGAAATCTAGCGTGGTAGACATTTAAGAGAATTTAACGCAGACATTTCCAGCATAGTGTGAAAAACTATTAACAGCAAAATAAGAACTTTTGGCGACGGATTATCATTAATAGGCACATATTTGTCGGCCAACCAGTTGGACATTTTGTTTGCTCTCTCATAGTCTTAACTGTCGTTATCGTTTGTATATATATATATATATATATATATATATATATATATATATATATATATATATATATATATATATATATATATATATATATATATATATATATATATATATATATATGAAATTACATGTAGTTGTTGATAGGCATTTTTTGCGATCTCTATCTACACTAGGATAGAACTTGCAAAACGTGTTTTTTCTGGTGCTTAAGATATTTTTTGTAAGGAAAACGTTAATGAGTTAACGTGTCGTGCAGTGGCATTGGAATAGTCCTGACTAATATCTAGAGCCGAGTTGTTTCACGTCAGATTTGTGTATATTGTTACGCTATAATTTTTCTTTCTCTCTTTCTTTTCGTTATATTTACATATGATATTTGTTGTGTTCGGATATATGTTATTATTGTGAGCTTTCGTTATTTCTGCTGTCTAGTGGTCTTTGTCATTTTATATATTACGCGCATTGTGGGTGTCCCTACACAAGCTTGTGGTTGTTACTGTGGTTTTTTTCTGTGTAATCATCGTCTCCGTGTACTCAGCTTGTGAAGTCTAGCGTTGGATAGTCATCACTTAGTGTTATCATCCATTCGTTTGTATATGTATTTATATGTATGTTTAACAATATTTCCAGGGACTTTATGAACTTGTGGTCATAGATATAAAGATATAAGGGAGCATATGTGATATTCCACCTCACTACCTAGAGCTTATAGAGTGACTGGGTGAGTACAGAGTGATATTTTAACACTAAGAAGTTAAGTGCACAAGGAGTGGTAGTGTACGTATTGAAGGCACACAAAGGACTAGTAGCAGAGTCTTTGCATTTATAGTTGGCTGACAGACAGCAACGTGTCCGAAAGTACAAGATGCCTACTTTAATGGACTATATTGAAGCAGGTGAACGAATAGGCCTGAAAGGTAAAGAGTTACAGGAGTATGCCGAAGCAAAAGAACAAAAACAGACGGAAAGAGAGGAGAGGCATAATGAACGCGAGGCAAAGCGTGTACAGGAAGAGAAAGAGACGCAAGTAAAACTAGCTGAAATGGAAAACAAGCGTCTACAAGAAGAGACACAAGTAAAACTAGCTGAAATGGAAAACAAACGTATACAGGAAGTAAAGTTAGCTGAAATAGAAAACACGCGTCTACAGGAAGAGACACAAGTAAAACTAGCTGAAATGGAAAACAAACGTCTACAGGAAGTAAAGTTAGCTGAAATGGAAATTGAGAAAGAGAAGATCAAGTGTCAGATGCAAACTGAAACCGAGTTAAGAAAACTAGAACTATCTTCGAAAGGTCAAAGTGAGGAAAGCAGAAGACCATCGCAGTCGTCACAGAGATTAAAACTGCCATATTTTACGGACCGGGATTGCCTTGATCCTATCTTGGGAGATTCGAATCATCTGTAAAAACATTAGGCATTCCAGAAGCAGAGTATGCGATGCGACTGGGCGAATATTTAACGGGTAAGGCACTAGACACCATGTTCAATTTACCTGTAGAAGAAAGGAACAACTACACTATCTTACGTCAACGTTTGCTGACAAAGTTCCAACTAACTGAACATGGATATAGAACAAAGTTTAGACAGTTAGTGCCTGAGACAAATCAAGATTTCACAGACTTTGTTTACACTGTAAAGAATACATTTAACAAATGGATGGAGCTCGCAGAAGTAGGGAAAGATTTTATAAATTAGTAGATCTAATGTTAAGAGACAAGGTAGTATCTGCATGCAATTCCAATTTAGTGGCTTTCTTTGAGGAGCGTAAGCCAAAGGACATAGACACAATGTCTCAGTTAGGGCAAAACTACATGACTGCACATCCTAACGTATCTATTGGGAAACTAATGAGTGAGGAAATAGTCTGTGCAGCGTACACTAAACAGGACCAGAATCCAGTCATCAGACCAAGAGCGAAAAGGTTTGATTCAGCACTAAAAGGTGAGCAGCAAGAACTTCAAGATAATGGTTTCCGAGGAAACAATGTTGGTAGAGTAGGACGGTACCCATACAGAAGAGGGAATTTCCAGAGACGTCCAAATTATGCCGGATGCTGGAATTGTGGGAGCTGGAGACACAAAATGGCAGAGTGTGATGCACAACCATCAGATGGACCAACGAACAACAGTAAAAGGGAGATTACTTGTTTCAAATGTGGAAAGAAGGGGCATCTCAGTCATCAATGTAGGATGAGAGAAACAGAGCACTCAAATGCAGCGCAAGTAATTGAGACGCTGAACAATGAAGATTGTAGTGGGTGCAAACCTCTTTTTGAAAAAGACAGTCAGCCAGTCTTAATATGTGGTCATACAGTGAAAGCAGGATCAGCAGTCCATGAAGGAGGAAGTCTGAAGATGCATCATGGGTTTTATAATGATAGGCCAGCGTTAACAATTAGGGATTCCGGATGTACGTCCATCGGGGTGAGAAAGAGTTTAGTGCATCCCTCGGATTATACAGGGAAAAAGATTAGATCCATAACATTTCATGAGACAGTAGAGTTCTACCCAGTAGCCATAATAACAGTAAAAACACCATATATCACTGGAAGAGTGACAGCGTGTGTTTTGGACTCACCAGTGGCTGATTTGATCATAGGAAATGTTATAGGAGTTAAAGATTGTACAGAAGAGGAAGTAGTTTATTGGGACCAAAAATATAGTGTAAGCAGTAATGAGGTAGTTACCACAAGAGAACCTAAATTAGAGAGTATAGCTGAGGTAAAAGAGGCACCTGAAGTAGACACAGGAACTCAGGACAAGGATAGTACAGCTGAGCAGATGAGAATGGATCCCAAATACAGTGCTAGTGGCTCCCAGAGACAAGATACTACTCTGAAGAAATGTGGGCAAGGAGCAGTATCTTTAGCACATAGAGACCGATATACTAGAACAGCTCAGGATAGTGCATGTGCAGGGCACATAGGCATAAGGCGTATGCAGCAGAAAGCAAGGTGCCAGATATATGGGCCAAGATTGAATAAAGAGTTCAGACTAAACAGAGACTCAAGTGTAACGGTGCAATATGCAGATAGGAAAGTTGAGTCAGGTCAAAAGAGTGTTCGCGACATTACTGACCCAGGGCTAGGGATAGTAAACATATGTTGTAATTGTAGAGGTACCATTACTTATGGGTACATGAAAGGTAGACACAGCATCGACAGGAATCAGAGGAGGGTTAATGCAAGAACAGAACCACCTGATATAGGGTCGGTACACAAATAGTATTGTGTGGTCGTGAAGTAGTAAGAGACCTGTGGGTACATAAGTATAATGCTTTCCTATGATGTAATATTATTATGTGATGTATTAGTTCATGCATTGGTACACAAGATAGAAAGATGTTTGTATTTATGTGTGGGGAATATGGGAATGTACTATGAGCATTTGATGTATGATTTAGGGTGGTAGCTAAAGTGAGATGGAGCCATACTTAGGGCTACCCAGGCAATATGTCTGGGTCACATGTTTAGTAAGTGTTAGTCGCCCAATATTTGAAAACGAAGTTTTCTTTTAAGAGGGGGGTGATGACATAAGCCTGGGTCATTGACATTGAGGTGAGGGCATGAGGAAGAATGGAGGTGAGAGTGGGAGACAGTAAAGTGACCGACCTGGCTATGAGAAAACAGCCAGTCCTGAGAAATAAAATAGTGAGGGTAGAGGAAAAACCCCTAGGGGGGAGGGGGAGAGAGATAGTGTATTTGGTTGTGTGAAGTCAGGAGACTGGAAAGTCAGTGAGAGAAGAGACCGACTGCGGGTCAGGTTGTTTTCAGGGAGTTGAGTTTGAGATACCGAAGGAGTCGGTAGTCCACGGACAACGGTGATGTGTTGTTCTCCGAGTTGTGAAGACAGGCCTGAACCAGAGTGGGTTCTATAGGGAGTGAGGGCCTAAACCCAGAGTGGGTTACAGAGAGAGCAGAGGCTCCGACCCAGTGGGTGGGTCGTATTGTGGGAGATCCAGCCGTGGATAGTAGTTGGACTAAATGTCTTGTGGATTTGATATGAAGCAGGCTTGAGAAGGCATTGATGTGTGCTGGTTAAATTGTGAGGAGGATATTATATTCTATGGATTACATTATTTCTGGATGTATAAACATGTTCCGTCTGTCCGTCTTATTTCTGTAATAAAGGATTATGTGCGCCAACGGAATCTTGTTTAATGACTGGTGAATATGCACTGCAGGGGTGAGTTATATTGCAAGACAGTTAAATATCTCCATTGACACCCCATGAGTATCGTTACCTATACAACGACCATCACACGACAATATCATGAATATTACATCGCAAGAACTTCGTGATATTATCATCAAGAACGACGTGTGATATATATATATATATATATATATATATATATATATATATATATATATATATATATATATATATATATATATATATATATATATATATATATATATATATATATTGTGACATGTTGGGAGTTGGAAGCAGTACCCACTCTGACTCACCCCACAATGAAGTACAGCTATGAGGATGGGACTGATTTCATTTGGAGGGGATGGGTTCTTGGAAGCCAAATTGACCCATAATAGCTCTGGAAATCTAGGGGTTTTCCCAGGAAAATTAATTTCTTCCCTCCAAAATCTTCCTTCCCGAAAAGAGAAACTTAATTAGCTCAAGAGTCCCCCACCTATGAACATTTTCCCTTTTAGGTGAAATGGTCACAGGAATTAATAAAATTTAAAGTTCCCTTCTCTGAGTAAACTGGAACCTGGGAGATTACAATAGAACAGAATTTAGCTGTCTATTAGTGTTTACCCAGTCACCTGTAGTTCCAGATACTACCTTTATGTGAAGTAGTTACATTAAATAAACACATAGATAATAATGAAAAGTTTTGTCACACCACAATGGACTGACAGAAAAATGCAGAAACAGTTAATTTTGGTTTATTACTCAAAATAAAAACCTGTGGAAGTAAACCAGTGATGCATTATGACATATGAACTAAACCACTTTGGTTCCAGAATAATTTTCTAAGACACAATGGAGATTAGAACTCCTGAAAGCTCTCATGGCAGTTCTGGCATTTCATCACTGTACCCCTTCTGATTTCCTAACAAAGTCTCTGCACTACACAAATGTTCTGTTTGTGAACTTTCAGTTGAGTTATTAAGTGAAACTTGGAATTAAACAGTCTACACATATCCCGGAGAACTTTCTGGAATGCATTACTATATGACACAGTCTTTCCTTATAAAATTGTCTATCAGACTTCAGCCATGATATTACCAATTTTCAAGTCTTTTGTGAATGATAAAACTGATCCTAATGATCTTAGAAAGTCTCCCCAAATCACTTATGTTGTCACTTCTCCAGGAAGCAAAGCTCAAAGAAGACTTTTGATCAGGTCAACTCCTGACAACAGATCTTACTGAGCAGCTCATGATTGGCAGTCCCATGGTACATTATTGGACAATGATCTGCAACTCTGGATCATGAGTACATTATTGGACAATGATCTGCAACTCTGGATCATGACAATCTGCGAACACCGCCATCCTCACCTGAGGTGGATAAACATGGTGAACACATTTATATCTAGCCAAAGGATGATAATTCTCCAGTGGACAAGAATGAAAAGGGTTTACAGACATGAGGTACAGAAGGTAGCAGATTCAGGAAGTACCTACAAGTTAAGAGCTACAGTGGGTCTCCTTGTACTGGCATTAGACATCAGCAATTATATTGGGCAAGCTTTCTTTTTCTGCACTTGTACATAGTGGCCTGTTGGCTGATGTTCTCACAGAGGACACAGACACAGTGACAGACAAGGCTAGAAAAGAATGATGGAGAGTAAATGATGAGATGTACCCAGCATATCTGATCCCTACATAGTAATGGAACAGGATAGGATGATTGTTCATCTCATACATATTAACTCATGTTACCAATCAGTGCTGCCACCATTGTTTTAGTCTGCCTGGATACTTTCCTGTTTATACCCTCTCACCTCTTCTGTCATTTCCTTTACTTACTTCTTCTGACACTGGGGTGATATTTCCCCCTGACAGTTTAGAAGTGCTTATGCATGAAAGCATATTATGTCCTTTACTTACTCGGTCAACCAGGGTGATGGTTTAATAACTACATTCCACATGTTGCATCAAAGCAATAATGTAAAGAAACATACATTAAATATTTCACTCTAAAGTTAATATAAGTTAACATATAATTGGTGTGAATGTGGAGGTCTATGTGAAATGTTCCTTATGAGGATTTACACTGCCTCTCATTCAATAACACACACACACACACACACATATATATATATACAGAGTGAAAAAAAGATGAGACACCACATTGTACTCATTCTCTCAAACTAACACCATTCTTCTTTTATTCGTTCACTCGAGTGCCGGTGTTGGACTGTTAGCTGGACTGTGGCTCGGTCAGAGTGCTAAATGCTTGGTTGAATAAATCACAGCAGTATAAATGCTGGACCAGTCATGGATGCTAAACAGTTACACTCACGATCTGTCTTCACGCCACGGACATATAAGATAAGAGGTAGAGTCTTCTTTCATTCCTCCTTCTCACATTCGCGTGTGTTGGCGGTTCTCTGTGGATTGCAACTAAGGCGACACCCAGCACACAGATCATAGTTTATCTTGTACTAAACCTGCTCTGAACGCAGTCAGCAAGCCAGTGGGATTTAGACTCAAGAATAGGAAACAGTCTGGGCATAATTGAGCCTCTTTTCACAGCTTCAGACATAGTGATTGTACAGCACTCTTCTGGAAACGAAAGATAGAGGGCGTCAGATATCTACATCAGCGCTGGCAGAGAGTAGCCATCTTGGGACTGGTTGAAAGTTGGTTTCTATCTTCTAATAGAAGAATAAATATATATATATTCGTGCCGGAACTTACACACACACACTATCATACTTAAAGCTTTACCTGACTCAGAAACAAACAAACTCAGGCATAATTTCGTCTGAAGCTTTCCTTCTGAATCAGGATGAGGGACATACAGAGACCTAAACCACATCTGGAGGCTTTGCCGGTCGCTCTGCAAGTGCCGAATTTTAGCGTCGCTGGCCCCAAAATATTTCGCGGGCGACGCGATTATTCTAGGTTAACCAATGGACAGAACGGGCCTAGATCACATGATCTGTCCATCATTGGGTGTCACAGCTATTAATACTCTTGACGCCACATTCCTAGCATCCCAATTCTCTCTAGTGCAAACCCTTAGTGAGAAGTGTGTTTTGAAATTGTGATGTGCAGCAGTGAACACGACGGAGTGCGCAATCATGCGACATATATATATATATATATATATATATATATATATATATATATATATATATATATATATATATATATATATATATATATATGTATATATATATATATATATATATATATATATATATATATATATATATATATATATATATATATATATATGTGTGTGTGGAGATTTTAATGCAAAAGTAGGAAAGGGGAAAATGGAGGATGTAGTGGGGAATTATGGTTTAGGTACAAGAAATGAAAGAGGGGAAAAGCTAATAGAATGGGCAAATATCAATGATATGATAATTGGAAACACGTGGTTTAAACACCATAAAAGACGAGTATACACATAGAAAAGCTCTGATCAGAAAATACGCATCCAAATTGACTACATACTAATTAATACACGATTTAGAAATGCTCTAATTAATGTAAAAACAATGCCAGGCGCCGACTGTAATAGTGATCATGTACCACAATGTGGACAAATAAAAGTAAGATTAAAGAGAGGGAAACAAATGGTTAGGAACATGAGACTTAATAAAGATGTTCTGAAAGTAGATACAGAAATTCAAGAACAATACATAGTGACTGTGAAAAATAGGTACAATGCATTAGCCAAAATACAGAGTATAAATGAACAATGGGAAATGTTAAAGGACTCCATTTATCAAACTAGCAAAGAAATATTACCGGAGAGAAGTGAAATAGCTAAGAAAAAATGGATGAATGAAGAAATCTTAATGCTGATGGACAAAAGAAAACAGAGTAAAAATGACAAACAAGAATACGCTAAGATAAATAAAGAAATAAAAGATAAATGTTGGAAGACAAAAGAAAGTTGGTTAAATGAGCAGTGCAAAAAAATTAAATTAAATGCCATTAAAGATACAAAAAATATGCACAGACAAATCAGTGAGCTCACGGGAAGAAATATAAGAATAAATACAGGGTGTATGAAATAAAAACAGGAAAGATATTATAGGAGGAAGATGATATAATGAAGAGGTGGAATGAGTATTTAAAAGAATTATATGATGGAGAAAGGGAAGAATTAACAGTAGATAGTAACTTAGGAGGTCCACCTATTCTGAAAGAAGAAGTCACTGACGCTATGAAACGTATGAAGAAAGGAAAAACAGCTGGACCAGATGAAATCACAATAGAAGAATTAGAAGTATTGGGAGAATTTGGAGTAGATATATTCAAAACAATGTTTTCCCGTGATGAATTTGGATAACGAAGACACAAAAAATAGATTGCACGATTTATTGCCTGGCATATTTCGCTGCATCTCGTCAGGTTCATACTGCAGAAATCACACAACTTACGTGAATTAATTGGATAAATCCTTCAAACTGAAATATACACATGTTCGCACAGTAATGTCGATTGTCTACCACGGTAATTTTAAACTGACTAACATGTCTTTCTGCTTACACAAGGATGGCTTACGAAGGTTGATTAGTATAGCTTCAGCAAACTTTAACAATCGACTACTTTGTGTATTGAACAACACACGGAAGGCATTGTCTCTTTCAACCACGTGACCACTCTCGAGCACATGTCTCCCGACCGATGAAGCCAGACTTTTCCGGTGTGTCGGCCTGCCTAGGCTACCATCTTCTGTGTGTAGTATCTTGTCCAACCAATTCGGAATATGTTCCAAAACCCTGCAATGTAACTGTCGCTGTAGACGGTACTACCTGAATTCTGTTAGCGCCGAATGTTTGGCGGCGTTTACCAAACCCGACACCCTACATTGTGCCAGCAGCTTGGGGCAGAAGAGCGCAATTGAGAGGGCACACGTCACATCATGGTGCAAGTAAATGCATCCTAAAGACAAAATGTCATGGCAGGGTAGACCAGGCCTTGGATGGCAGCTGGTCTAGGATCGAAGCTCCGACAGGTGTACAGTTAGAACATTGCTTTGCTGATCCGACAGCTTCTGCAGCTTGTCTTGTTCCAGATGTATTGGTGTTACCTTTCCTCTGTAGTGAACTAGGCAGGCCAATGGAGAGCTCAGGCTGCATGGTCTCTATATTTCAGACCGGGCTTTGTGTTATGGAGAGGTATACCTCCACCCCTAGTCTTAACTGGACTCGGAATCAAAGCGAGAGGTAGCAGTTACGGGTTATAAGTCCTTGTCAATTGGCGTAGACATGGGGCGTCACCTTGATCTCTTTCACCGTCATTGTGTCTTCATCTGAAATGTTCTCGGCCTTACACCTACCTGAGGTAACCGCCTTTGCAAAATTACATCTTGGCCTCTCATGTCTGTCTGGTTGCTCTGCTCGAAACAGCGTTCGCTTGTTGCTTGCTTGATTCAAAAACAAAAATCTCAAATTCGGCCTCTTTCAACCTGCTTCTTCAGCCTTGGTTAGAGTTGAGGTCCATGGTTTTTATGGGTTTATTCACCCTGTTTCTTGTCTGTGCTCCCTTACGAGTGAGTCCTAACTCGGACTGGTTGTACAAGAGTTTGTGTCTGTGACGTCAGCTGGGAGATTGGTAGGCCGGCGAGTTTTCCTCTGTGTCTGTCTCGTCTGGCGGCATCTTTTGTCAGTGTAGGCTCGTGTGCGATTCGCTTGGCTGGGTATAGTCCTTAAAAGGACTTTTTAATTTGTCTTTTTGCCTCCTTTTTTGTGTATTGTCTGTAGAAGCTTTTCGATGTTTTCATTTTCTTCCTTGCGCCTTTTTTTCTCTTTCGAGTTTGAGTGTCTGTTGCCTTTCGATTTCTTCCTCCGTAGTTAACCACGAGATGATCTCTCCGCCTTCTAAATAGTACGGCTCATCGTGTTCGTTATAGTATATAGCCGGATATTTTACAGGGGTCGGGCAGTGCCTTGGTTTTCACTTGAATTCCTATTTTTCTTCCTTGTGCCCTTTGAATTCCTTCCGCCTGAGCTCCTCTTTTGCGATCCCCGTGGGGAGCTCCTCCAAGGAAGGTGGTGGTGGGTACACTGTGCCGTCTTCCCTGAGTCCTTGAATCCTTTGAATTCCTTTTACTTGAGTTCCAATTTTCTGTCTATTTGTCCGAGATCCTCCCAGGTAAATGCTCGGGGCGACGAGGTGTCCTCCATGCCGTCGTCGTGATACTCATCTCGGTTTTCTTCGGATGTCTGGCGGGATATTGGTTTCTCCGTGAGTTTCTCTGGCGTCGTGGTTGGGCTGTTGGCTTTTGCTTGCGGTTCCGGCACGGTCATTTGTTGGCTTTCATCTTGCAGCCTCTCCGTTGTCTTTTTCGTGACTTTTGCTGGTTTATTTCGGATTAATTCCATTTCACCTTTTAGCAGTTCTCTCTCCGATTTAATGGTTTTTAGGATTTCTTTTTTCTCCTTCTGTATCAGTGTTAAATGTTCCACCTCTTGCTTGATGTGTTGCTGGATCTCCTTTATTTCCGTCAGCTGTTTTCCATTGTCGCTGGTTTGTGTCCGTGTCTGGAGTTTCTTGACTTGTTTCTTTAGCTCGTCAATCTGGTCTTGCAGTTGATCTCTTTCAGCTTGTGATATACTCGTGGCTGTCTCGCACCTCCGCATTCCTTCCTTGTATGGTGTCTTCATGGTAATTGCGATCTTTAAGACGTCTTTGTGTCTTTCCAGGTACGGACAGCCAAGGTATCTTGCTCCATGCTTTCCCAGCCAGTTGGCGCACTTTCTCTTGTTTTTGGGTGCTCGGAAGTCCATGTCCTGTTTGGCCAGCGGACACTCCTTGAAGGCGTGGTTATCGGCGCAGTATCGGCAGATCTCTTTCTCATTGCGACATTTTGCTCTGCTGTGGCCGGCCCTCTGGCATCTTGAACATTGCGTGATACTTGGCGTGAATCTTTCAGGTTGTTGTTCTGTCAGGTTTATCGATACTTGGCTTGGTATCTCGATGTCCTCACTCGTCACCGCCGCCAGCGTAGTAGGGATCTTGTATTACTTCAGGATGCGCTCCGCTTTCAAGATTCGGATGTGGAGATTCCCTTCTTGTAGCTGCTTCAGGATTTGTTCGTCTGACAGCTCCACCTGAATACTCTTGATAACCCATCTGACTGTTTTTGAGTTGGTGTTTCCAACTCTGGTGTCTTTCTCCTCCTTCTTCTCAGCTGTCTTGGTTCTTGTCTGTGGTGGGCTGTCGTTAATCTTCCTCGTGGTAGCTTCGGTAGTATCTATAGGTTCAGGTTCTTTGCTGCAGCTCGCAGGCAGGTTCTCTCCACTCTTCTTCTTTATGGTTTTTGCGGCTCCCCCGCTGCACATTTTTTGAGTCTGTTGTCTTTTGGTGTTGATCTTGCCACGGGTCATTTCATCCCCCGTATCAGGCTTCTTAAATTGTTCAGGTAACTTGTTCTTGATAGCGCTCGCAAATGGGATTGATAGCGTCAAAAAGAGCTTTTTCCTTGTACTCATCAGTCATCTGTCAGATAAGGTCAGCACTTTGGAAGTCAGGAATACCCGTATACTTGACTACCCCATCCATATGTTTATGTAGTCGCTAGAACAATTTCAATGACTTGTCTGTGCTTATTCTTCGACACAACTCTTTGCAGTTTTCACTTTTAATAACTTTAACCAGTATTTTGAAATAGCTAACTTGTGTGTCCATCTCTCTTTCCAAGTGCCCGATAAGACTAGGATGGACAAATATGTTCCTCTTGGCGTTTTGTCATTTCCTTACAATATGAAATGGAAACAAATAGGTATTTTAAACTCCTGCGAGAAAAAACGAACTAAACATCAACAAACGTTGCACATACCTTACAAGGAGATCCACGTGTCGCGAAATACAGGTGAAAAATCCGAAATCAGAAGCACTCAATAAATATAAAAATGAATAATAAAATAAGATAAAATACACACGAACGCATACAATACGACACACAGACGTTTCGATTCTCAGAATCTTTGTCGATGACAACACAGCTAACAACGAGATACAGCAAACGAAAGACCACAATACACTAACACACAATCTATAAACTTAGCCACGTGAGGCCGGAAAGGTGACTTGGCCAGCTGAATTAAAAATGGGTTGCCAAAAAGGATTGGAGTAGCCAAAAATATGTGAACAGTCTGCTATGAACATATAGGAAAGAGAGGACAATTAAGTTAGATATGGGGGAGGGGGGGGGGGGGGGGGTGGGACAGCATAGTAATAGATAGTGTGCCCATACGTTGTTCAGACACCAGAGATTGCATTTCCCCGAGGTACCTTCACCTTGAAAGATTCTTTCACTTGCACATCCCGCAATCTGATTTATGTTATCATCTGCAAACGATGTGACATGAAATACATTGGCCACACGGGCAGACGTCTTGCGGATCGTTTCAGGGAACACCTCAGGGACATCAATCAGGGCGCTGACAAACCTGTCCCCAACCATTTCAATTCCTTCAACCATAATGGAGCCGACGATGCATGTGTCACCGCACTAAAACCTTGCTTCTCCAATAGACACGCCCTTCAACCATAAATCTCAGACAGACATTACACGTACTTCAACCATAAATCTCAGACAGACATAACACGTACTTCAAAAATAAATCTCAGACTGACATAACACGTGGTTCAACAATAAATCTCAGACAGACATAACAAGTACTTCAACCATAAATCTCAGACAGACATAACACGTTCTTCAACCATAAATCTCAGACAGACATAACACGTACTTCAACCATAAATCTCAGACAGACATAACACGTACTTCAACCATAAATCTCAGACAGACATAACACGTACTTCAACCATAAATCTCAGACAGACATAACACGTACTTCAACCATAACATTCAGACAGACATAACAATTACTTCAACCATAAATCTCAGACAGATATAACACGTATTGCTACGAAAAATCTCAGACAGACATAACACGTACTTCAACCATAAGTCTCAGACAGACATAACACGTACTTCAACCATAAATCTCAGACACACATAACACGTACTTCAACCATAAATCTCAGACAGACATAACACGTACTTCAACCATAAATCTCAGACAGACGTAACACGTGCTTCAACCATAAATCTCAGACAGACATAACACGTACTTCAACCATAAATCTCAGACAGACATAACACGTACTTCAACCATAAATCTCAGACAGACATAACACGTACTTCAACCATAAATCTCAGACAGACATAACACGTACTCCAACCATAAATCTCAGACAGACATAACAGGTACTTCAACCATACATCTCAGACACACATAACACGTACTTCAACCATAAATCTCTGACAGACATAACACGTACTTCAACCATAAATCTCAGACAGACATAATACGTACTTCAACCATAAATCTCAGACACACATAACACGTGCTTCAAACATAAATCTCAGACAGACATAACGCGTACTTCAACCATTAATCTTAGACAGACATAACACGTACTTCAACCATAAATCTCAGACAGACATAACACGTACTTCAACCATACATCTCAGACAGACATAACACGTACTTCAACCATAAATCTAAGACAGACATAACACGTACTTCAACCATAAATCTCAGACAGACATAACAAGTACTTCAACCATAAATCTCAGACAGACATACCACGTACTTCAATCATAAATCTCAGACAGACATAACACGTACTTCAACCATAAATCTCAGACACACATAACACGTACTTCAACCATAAATCTCAGACACACATAACACGTACTTCAACCATATATCTCAGACAGACATAACACGTACTTCAACCATAAATCTCAGACAGACATAACACGTACTTCAACCATAATCTCAGACAGACATAACACGTCCTTCAACCATAAATCTCACACAGACATAACACGCCCTTCAACCATAAATCTCACACAGACATAACACGTACTTCAACCATAAATCTCAGACAGACATAACACGTAGTTCAACAATAAATCTCAGACAGAAATAACAAGTACTTCAACCATAAATCTCAGACAGACATAACACGTACTTCAATCATAAATCTCAGACAGACATAACACGTACTTCAACCATAAATCTCAGACAACATAACACGTACTTCAACCATAAATCTCAGACAGACATAACACGTACTTCAACCATAAATCTCAGACAACATAACACGTACTTCAACCATAATCTCAGACAGACATAACACGTCTTCAACCATAAATCTCAGACAGACATAACACGTACTTCAACCATAAATCTCAGACAGACATAACACGTACTTCAACCATAAATCTCAGACAGACATAACACGTACTTCAACCATAAATCTCAGACAGACATAACACGTACTTCAACCATAAATCTCAGACAGACATAACAGTACTTCAACATAAATCTCAGACAGAATAACACGTACTTCAACCATAAATCTCAGACAGACATAACACGTACTTCAACCATAAATCTCAGACAGACATAACACGTACTTCAACCATAAATCTCAGACAGACATAACACGTACTCCAACCATAAATCTCAGACAGACATAACACGTGCTTCAACCATACATCTCAGACAGACATAACACTTGCTTCAACCATAAATCTCAGACAGACATAACACGTCCTTCAATCATAAATCTCAGACAGACATAACACGTACTTCAAAATAAATCTCAGACAAACATAACACGCCCTTCAACCATAAATCTCAGACAGACATAACACGTACTACAACCATAAATCTCAGACAGACGTAACACATGCTTCAACCATAAATCTCAGACAGACATAACACGTACTTCACCCATAAATCTCAGACAGACATAACACGTACTTCAACCATAAATCTCAGACAGACATAACACGTACTTCAACCATAAATCTCAGACAGACATAACACGTACTTCAACCATAAATCTCAGACAGACATAACACGTACTTCAACGATAAATCTCAGACAGACATAACAGGTACTTCAACCATAAATCTCAGACACACATAACACGTACTTCAACCATAAATCTCTGACAGACATAACACGTACTTCAACCATAAATCTCAGACAGACATAACACGTACTTCAACCATAAATCTCAGACACACATAACACGTGCTTCAACCATAAATCTCAGACAGACATAACACGTACTTCAACCATTAATCTTAGACAGACATAACACGTACTTCAACCATAAATCTCAGACAGACATAACACGTACTTCAACCATAAATCTCAGACAGACATAACACGTACTTCAACCATAAATCTAAGACAGACATAACACGTACTTCAACCATAAATCTCAGACAGACATAACAAGTACTTCAACCATAAATCTCAGACAGACATACCACGTACTTCAATCATAAATCTCAGACAGACATAACACGTACTTCAACCATAAATCTCAGACACACATAACACGTACTTCAACCATAAATCTCAGACAGACATAACACGTACTTCAACCATAATCTCAGACAGACATAACACGTCCTTCAACCATAAATCTCACACAGACATAACACGCCCTTCAACCATAAATCTCAGACAGACATAACACGTACTTCAACCATAAATCTCAGATAGACATAACACGTACTTCAAAAATAAATCTCAGACTGACATAACACGTGGTTCAACATTAAATCTCAGACAGACATAACAAGTACTTCAACCATAAATCTCAGACAGACATAACACGTACTTCAACCATAAATCTCAGACAGACATAACACGTACTTCAACCATAAATCTCAGACAGACATAACACGTACTTCAACCATAAATCTCAGACAGACATAACACGTACTTCAACCATAAATCTCAGACAGACATAACACGTACTTCAACCATAACTTTCAGACAGACATAACAATTACTTCAACCATAAATCTCAGACAGACATAACACGTACTTCAAGCATAAATCTCAGACAGACATAACACGTACTTCAAACCCTAAATCTCAGACAGACATAACACGTACTTCAACCATAAATCTCAGACAGCCATAACACGTACTTCAACCATAAATCTCAGACAGACATAACACGTACTTCAACCATAAATCTAAGACAGACATAACACGTACTTCAACCATAAATCTCAGACAGACATAACAAGTACTTCAACCATAAATCTCAGACAGACATACCATGTACTTCAATCATAAATCTCAGACAGACATAACACGTACTTCAACCATAAATCTCAGACACACATAACACGTACTTCAACCATAAATCTCAGACAGACATAACACGTACTTCAACCATATATCTCAGACAGACATAACACGTACTTCAACCATAAATCTCAGACAGACATAACACGTACTTCAACCATAATCTCAGACAGACATAACACGTCCTTCAACCATAAGTCTCACACAGACATAACACGCCCTTCAACCATAAATCTCAGACAGACATAACACGTACTTCAACCATAAATCTCAGACAGACATAACACGTACTTCAAAAATAAATCTCATACAGATACAACACGTGGTTCATCAATAAATCTCAGACAGACATAACAAGTACTTCAACCATAAATCTCAGACAGACATAACAAGTACTTCAACCATAAATCTCAGACAGACATAACACGTACTTTAACCATAAATCTCAGACATACATAAAACGTACTTCAACCATAACTTTCAGACAGACATAACAATTACTTCAACCATAAATCTCAGACAGATATAACACGTATTGCTACGAAAAATCTCAGACAGACATAACACGTACTTCAACATAAAATCTCAGACAGACATAACACGTACTTCAACCATAAAATCTCAGACAGAACATAACACGTACTTCACCCATAAATCTCAGACAGACATAACACGTACTTCAACCATAAATCTCAGACAGACATAACACGTACTTCAACCATAAATCTCAGACAGACATAACACGTACTTCAACATAAATCTCAGACAGACCTAACACGTACTTCAACCATAAATCTCAGACAGACAAAACAGGTACTTCACCATAAATCTCAGACACACATAACACGTACTTCAACCATAAATCTCTGACAGACATAACACGTACTTACCTTAATCTCAGACAGACATAACAGTCCTTCAACCATAAGTCTCACACAGACATAACACGCCTCAACCATAAATCTCAGACAGACATAACACGTACTTCAACCATAAATCTCAGACAGACATAACACGTACTTCAAAAATAAATCTCAGACAGTACAACACGTGGTCAACAATAAATCTCAGACAGACATAACAAGTACTTCCATAATCTCAGACAGACTAACACGTACTCAACATAAATCTCAGACAGACATAACACGTACTTCACCATAAATCTCAGACAGACAAACACGTACTTCAACCATACATCTCAGACAGACATAACACGTACTTCAACCATAAATCTCAGACAGACATAACACGTACTTCAACCATAAATCACAGAAAGACATAACACGTACTTCAACCATAAATCTCAGAGAGATATAACACGTATTGCTACGAAAAATCTCAGACAGACATAACACGTACTTCAACCATAAATCTCAGACAGACATAACACGTACTTCAACCATAAATCTCAAACAGACATAACACGTACTTCAACCATAAATCTCAGACAGACAACACGTACTTCAACATAAATCTCAGACAGACATAACACGTACTTCAACCATAAATCTCAGACAGACATAACACGTACTTCAACCATAATCTCAGACAGACATAACACGTACTTCAACCATAAATCTCAGACAGACATAACACGTACTTCAACCATAAATCTCAGACAGACATAACACGTACTTCAACCATAAATCTCAGACAGACATAACACGTACTTCAACCATAATCACAGAAGACATAACACGTACTTCAACCATAAATCTCAGACAGACATAACACGTATTCACGATAAATCTCAGACAGACATAACACGTACTTCAACCATAAATCTCAGACAGACATAACACGTACTTCAACCATAAATCTCAAACAGACATAACACGTACTTCAACATAATCTCAGACAGACATAACACTACTTCAACCATAAATCTCAGACAGAAAACAGTACTTCAACCATAATCTCAGACAGACATAACACGTACTTCAACCATAAATCTCAGACAGACATAACACGCCCTTCAACCATAAATCTCAGACAGACATAACACGTACTTCAACCATAAATCTCAGACAGACATAACACGTACTTCAACCATACATCTCAGACAGACATAACACGTACTTCAACCATAAATCTCAGACAGACATAACACGTACTTCAACCATAAATCACAGAAAGACATAACACGTACTTCAACCATAAATCTCAGAGAGACATAACACGTACTTCAACCATAAATCTCAGACAGACATAACACGTACTTCAACCATAAATCTCAGACAGACATAACACGTACTTCAACCATAACTTTCAGACAGACATAACAATTACTTCAACCATAAATCTCAGACAGACATAACACGTACTTCAACCATAAATCTCAGACAGACATAACACGTACTTCAACCATAAATCTCAGACAGACATAACACGTACTTCAACCATAAATCTCAGACACACATAACACGTACTTCAACCATAAATCTCAGATAGACATAACACGTACTTCAACCATATATCTCAGACAGACATAACACGTACTTCAACCATAAATCTCAGACAGACATAACACGTACTTCAACCATAATCTCAGACAGACATAACACGTCCTTCAACCATAAATCTCAGACAGACATAACACGTACTTCAACCATAAATCTCAGACACACATAACACGTGCTTCAACCATAAATCTCTAGACAGACATAACACGTACTTCAACCATTAAATCCTCAGACAGGACATAACACGTACTTCAACCATAATCTCAGACAGACATAACACGACTTCAACCATAATCTCAGACAGACATAACACGTCTTCAAAAATAAATCTCAGACAGATAACACGCCCTTCAACCATAATCTCAGACAACATAAACGTACTTCAACTAATCTCAGACAGACATAACACGTACTTCAACCATACATCTCAGACAGACATAACACGTACTTCAACCAAAACCATAAATCTTCCCCAAAAAAAAAAAAACAGACATAACACGTTTACCTTCAACCATACAAAACTCAGACAGACATAACCAAAGTTTACTTCAACACTACAATCCTTCAGAAAAAGAAAAATAACCAAAAGTTTACTTCAACCATAAATCCAAAACTCAG